>DWKL01001690.1:0-14107 GCA_018249415.1 Phareas burnsi | reverse complement strand
TTCATAGCTTGGCTATCAGTATAGATAAGATAATCGTGAAGGGCAGATACACAGGGTAGGTAGGATTAGTAGCAGTAATTAAATGTTGTTGAAGGCCTTGTGGGCGGTTTGAAAATATCCAACACGGTTTGGCCTCTAACTCGTTACGCCACTTCAGCAATCCGCATTGGAGCAGTGTGGTGGAATATGCTCTAGGCCTTCTCCAGTTGTGAGGAGAGACGCGGCCCAGCAATAGGATAAAAAAAAGAGTTGCAGCCATTATTTATTGTTATGGGGATGACAGCACGGGGGATAGTTGCTACGAATTTAATGCTCTGGAATCTCTTAGACATGTATCGAGGAAAGAAGAATCCGACTTGTTTCTCAAATGGAGTACTCTCTGGAACGGGTTTCGGAATGGGGGCGGCTCAATCTTTACTAATATGGTAATCTGCAGTACAGAGGTCACCTGGAGATTGTTCTACAATTGGGTACAAAAAACTAGATTTCGTAAAAAACGGGTACTGCTACTTTATTGCGGGGCAGCTGCTTTTTCTCTATCAAACTCAAATAGAGCCCCACATAGAGTTCTGTTCGCCTCTGGGCATAGTAGGCATCAGTAACTTAGTACAAAAGCATGCTGTACGGATTTTCAGCGAGATTGTCGACCGGCTCGAGGCTTTAAGCCTCCGGAGTGACGCACAAAGATTGCTGTTTTTTTTAGACTTTACAGCGGTGAATGATCCAAGGAACTGTTTGATTTGTTGCCCACGTCACTCTTCCTCCGTCGTACCACCCACCGAATAATAATGTTCCATCCACATCGACTGGATCCGCGAGCGCTGTTCACAGTTAGCGAGTTTCTTTGTACTGCATACTCGCAAAATGTGGAACGAACTTTCTCCTATTTTCGGAACACTATGACAAAGGGTTCTCCAAAGATATACATTGGCGATTGATCCAGAGTTTCTAATGTCTTCACGTAATAATAAAAAAAACATTGCCGTATAAATTAATCCTGATTGTTACGATCTTATTAGACTTGTTATTTACTAATAAACAGTTTGTATTTCGGTGTTCAACTTAGTTACTTTTAATACATAAGTATTTTTTTAAATTAAAGAGACATATGTATGTTATATTATAATACAAGAAAGATGAAGAATAAGAAGAAATTGTATGGACATCAAACTCACCTAGAATCAACTAATCTCATTATATTGCATCGTTCAGCACAAGCAGCTGACATTATCGTAGTCTGGGCTCCGGAATCTATGAAAGCTTTAACAGGAAATCTGCAATATACAGACAAATAAAAATATGCAATAATTTAAGCAAATATATCAAGTACATATCAAACTCTCTCCCCAAATCTCAAAGATCAAATTTACAGTTGCTATACAGTTGCTGGTGCTATTGAATATTTCTGATATTATTATAGAACTTGACATTAGAAACTGAAAATTTAGTCTGAGACTTGTGGCAGAATTTCAGAGCATTATTATAAGTGATGAGAAACATTATTTGAAGCAATATTTAAAGCCAACCTAGGATAAAAACATGTTAAAACCAAGCAACCGGAACAAGCTTTTATCGTTAGTCATGAAATGCATTTCCAATGGATTGTTAAATCCTATAATGAGAGATTAATAAAAGGAATTGTAGCTGTTATCATGGATCGAAATTTCATGAAAGTAATTTGTTAGCAACTAATGAAAAAGCCACTTGCATATTATAGTTGTAAGTCAATCAATAATAATATGGATGCTACTCTTCGGCATATAGTGTTCTGCAAAATACTTACATAAAAATAATCGATGGGTGTGTATTAATAAAAAAACACACCAAGAGTGAAAAATTTGCACAAAACATCAATGACAATTGCGACCAGATAACCCTTGGCAAAATAATTTAAAAAAATAGGTAAGAGAGGGAATCCGTGCACAATAGGGGTGACAATGTAATAGTTTGATGGAATATGTACGTAGTAATGAGAACTTATGTGAAAGTTAACAAATAAATGCATTTATTTGTGTAATTTGATGATGATAAAAATAATAAATGTGTTAAAAATGATCTAAATAAAATTTAAACATTTTTTTGTTCATTTTACTTAATTGAGTAATAATACAGAAAAAATAAAAATCTATATGAATAATTTGTACTGTAAATAATCTAAATAAGAATATTTTGATTTTACTTAATTGGGTAATAATACACAGTAAATAAAAATCTATAAAAATAATTTCATTGTAGACATTGTTATTATTTTTTATGTTATGTTTATAAAATCCAGTAATACTATTGCTATGTTCCCTTTTTTAGTGAAGTTATAATTTTTATTTAAAGGGTATTTTATTTTAAGGGCAGGGATCAAACAGTGATCATTTAAATCCCTCCATAAATATTTTTTTTACTTTTAATATCAGAAAGGCAATTGAAATCTACCCACAAGACAAATTTAAAGCATTTAAGACAATACTAAATATCAACTTCTGTGTATTGTGGATTGGGGATATTGTATACCATACAATACAATGACTCTTTTTTAAAATACGAGTCTAGTAATAATTTGTGCATCCATATTAATATCGTAATAATAAGCCTATTGTTATGTATTTATATACACATCCTAATTAGCAAATCTATAGTAACTGCAATAGAATAACAATATAAAAAAATGTTAAAATGTTTTGTTATGAATCAATAAGATCAATATAATGAAAAATAACATACCCGTTGACATGGCAGTTGATGTACAGCATTACTACAGTCCCAAAAGTTTCTGGATTGTACTCCATAGCAGCTTCCATGTTAGCTTCGATGTTCTTTTGCCTGATCTCCTCTGCTATCATTCTCTGTGCTTCGGTATCGAAGGGGTCCGAGTTCATCATTCTGTTATATGAACATATTTGTTTTATAATTGAATTTTATATTAATTTAATAAAATATGAGGTAGAAGAATTTTACAACATACAGCAATATCCCTTGCAACACATATTTCTAGTTGGCAGTAGCAATTCCTGCATTGATATTTTTTTGTGTGATATATGTGGTATTGTGTTAAGTTTGATATTTACAAATCCTAAGACAAACAATGCATTTGCGCTATCTTCAGAGACATCTTACGTCAACATCATTGAATTTTTACTGTCTCATTGCCACACACGAATATTTCTATCCAGTCAATCATGCTAGCTACGTGCAGATTGGTAAACTTCACATACTGTCAAAAACTTTTATGAAGATTTCTTGGGCAATTAGATATCCTCACCATCCATCATTATTAAAGCAAAATCACTAATGTGTATGGACTGCAATGGCAACCTAGCATAAACTGGTTTATATACTTGTTTGTTACTTTAATAATATATAACATGACATGTAAAGCAATGCAAATCTATAAATGCTTCTAAATGAAACTTACCGAATCCGCTGTTGTTGACGTTCAGTCCTTGCGGATATTTGATCACGAAGAACCGAAGCAAAAGTATCTTGAACAAATGGATCAAATTATAAAAATAAATGATAAATGACAAAACTAGTCAAATATCAACCTGCAATAAATAGAGCCAACATCACATTATAACATAATTTCTTGGCTGATGTTGAATTTTCTTTGTGATTTAGTCTTATAGTATAATAGAAATGTGCGAAATGCCCCGAACACTATTCTAAGCAGCTTTATACATAAATATTGAAATCTTAGTAGAATCTAGTACCATGTGATTTAAATTAGAAATCTTAAGAATCTAAAATGGAAATTGAAGCAGCTACACCTTAGCACAAAGCTTAAAGAAAATGAAAATAAAAGCATTTAACAAGTAAAGCACACAATATTTCAAGCATATAATACCAATAATACAAAAAAAACAAATACAAAAAATGTTATTACATAAAATAAGTAATGAACTTATACTAAGATTCCCTGTATTGATTTTGCTGAAGTCCTTTTCTTTCTGAAAGCTTAAAATAACACCAGTGCACATTAATTTAATACAAGTGCATAATTACATAATAGTTTAGCTTCAAATTTGGAGTAATTATTACAAGAAAAACAAAATTAGCTTAGTAGTTTGTTTGTCTATTGTTATATAGCATAGATAACACATTGAAAAACATTACTTTTGATTATATTCTCCATGGACCACTATAAAAAGTCCATGTCCTTCCAATGTATGGGACCTACATTAAGAAAATACTGATGCATGTTATGTCCAATATCAGAATGCAAAATACTATACTCTCATCTCCTTGTAGGCATAAATATAAGCATATGGAAGTAAATGTTTTTCATGAAATCGCAGAAATCCAGTAGTTGCAATGAAAGAAATTAATGTAGGTTTTAAAAGTTGTAGAACCCTTATGTTCTGGCTAGAGATGCACAACTGCCACACCAATCTCTGCCTGCAATATTAAATGCTGTTGCTCTGGTTTGAAAGGTAAGCTAAGGGGGAGACGCTTATACAAGGCATTCCGACTTAGCCCTCAGGGATAGCAATGCATTTGTGATTGATCTCATGTACCTTGTACATCAACCCTATATGGGGTTGATTACAGATGCTCATGGGCGGTAGTGATCACTTACCATTAGGTTGACTTCGTGGTAGTTTGCTACAACTACATGATAAAGAAAAAGTGTTAATTTCTGGGAACAGCAACTGTCCGACCAGCATAATGCCCAATGTTTGAACACAAAATGGAGAATTGAAGAATAAGTTATAATTTGCCGAACAAAAGAAATACCCGTTCAACGTGTGATTTATATGTATGTCGAGTCAACATCTGAAAACAGCCTTAAAAGTGGTAAAAATTTTCCTCTGCAGAAACATCCAATAATTTACTAAGGATGACTTTTAAAAGTATTTCTGCTGTATTTTATTCCACTAATCACAATACACTTACAACACAATAATAAACTGAACACTGTTGCTGTAGCTTTATATATATTTAAAAATAGATAGTAGAAGATAGGTAGAATTTCTATGATGACCAAATATTATGGTTTTTAGATTATATGTTTTAATGTCGCATTATCCTTAGTAATACAGCTGCAAGCATTACTAATAGGACACAAAAATGTGTCCTGTGCTAAATAAATCTCACCAAAGAGTTATACTGTGTAAGGTATCCATTTAAAACATCCTATTATTTAAGTAATATGTACTAAGTAGTGTGGTATTGATTAAAATATATTACAAAGCGCTCTGAAGTTATTGTAAATGATATGCTAGTTAGCCGCTGTTGTTATTATTAGGTAAAAGTTATTAAAGCACATTCTGCATCATATCCATAATAACCGTATAAATCCATTATAATCATTCCACAAGTGGGTTAGCGACTTACCTGATTCTCAAGCAATTTAGTGAGGATTATTTGATCATCATGAATAATGTTCTAGGTGTCTCCCAGTAAATAGTACATGCATAAAAAATCCCAAACAGGAGCCAATATACAGTAAACAATAATTGGCTTCTTGGTTTTTGTGAAAATACTTTGATATTAATATAAGCACGCAGATAATTGTTATCATATAAGGCCTGTCTTTTTTAAATGATGATTTAAATAAGTATCATGTCATTTTCATTAAAAGGAGTCAAAATTCATTTATTTAAAACTGTTTCATCTGGAATTATTGAATATCAACAAGTTTGTGCGCATGTCGTCGCGCATACCGCGGCGGCGTAATCGATCTGTAAAGATAGGCTTTATCGGGCGTGGTCTTGTAAAACCAGCTGGAAACTGTATGGGCTCAGAGATTGGGCATATTGAAAACATCCAACATAGGTTGGCCACTAACCCATATCTCCACTAATATACTTCAGAGCAGTGTGGTGGAGGCTTCCCCCAGTTGTGAGAAAGGACCCGTGACTCATCAGCAAGCCATTACTGTCCCACTGGTGGGTACGGGTATCCTCTCAGAATGAGAACGTTAGGCGATAGTTCACCAATCTGGCAATCAAGTGCAGATTGGTAGACTTCACACACCTTCGAGAACTTTACAAAGAACTTTCAGATGGGTTTCAGTGAAGATTTCCTCACAATATTTTCCTTTACCAGTAAAGCAAGTGATAATTAATTTCTAATACGCACATGGGTTTAAACTCCCAACACTCAGTATGAGAGGCCGGATCGTAACCACTAGGCTATCATTGCTCATTGACTAGCAAGTCAAGACAAGCAAGCTCCACTAGCAAGACCCGTGACTAGCAAGACATAAACAGTTACAGCGAACAATCCCATTCCCACTAGTTACATTGAACTATTGGGGCTAATTATCGGAATTATTTTTCATTTCTCTTGTCCCATGGAATCACAATGCAAGCCATACAGGTGGGGCGCCATAACTATAATTTGAAGGTTATAATATCAACTGACTTAAAATATTTACATGAATCTAATATATTCTTAATGAATGAACAAGTTGATACAATCCAATAACAGTTGTGAATCCTTGCCGAAGGATGTGTTGTAATTTTTAAAAACTTCAATCATGATTCAACTCTTAATTTATATTAAGTTGTATCCACAATGCAAGCCATAAGGGCGAGGCGCCATAACTATAGTTTGAAGGGTATAATATCAACAGACTTAAAATATTTACATGAAATCGATATATGCGTAATGAATGAACAGGTTGTTACGATCATATAATAGTCGTTAATCCTTGCCGAAGAACATGTTGTGGTTTTAAAAACTTTAATTATGATTCAACTCTTCTTAATTGGTATTAGGTTGTATTCACAATGCAAGGCATACAGGCGGGGTGCCATAACTATAGTTTGAAGGGTATAATATCAACAGACTCAAAATATTTTCATGAATTCGATATATGCATAATGAATGAACAGGTTGTTACGATCATATAACAATTGTTAATCCTTGCCGAAGGACGTGTTGTGGTTTTAAAAACTTCAATCATGATTTAACTCTTCTTAATTGATATTAGGTTGTTTCCACGCAATAAGCAAGTGACAAAATAAACTACAAGTTCTATATTAACTTTATTTAACTCACCAACATTCCCGGTGAGCAACGCATCAGCTAGACGAGGATTATTTTGTTTCAACAGAGCAAGCTGATCGGGATTAGCTAAGAACATCTCTCGTATGATACGGGGATCTTCTTCAACAGGTGGGCTGCGATTCGCAGTCATTGCAGAAGAGCCAGCAACTGATGGAACTTGAATGCTGCTGAAGTCTAGATTTCTGATTCCAGTCGGCAATGCTATGTGCCAAAAAATTGATTTTCAAATAAATTGTATTTTTTTTGTTTTAATTATAATATGACATTTCTCAAGTTATTTTTTTAATAGTGTCAAATTTTTATGCCAAAAATGCTTTGTCATGAATGACAATAAACAGCATGACAATGCAGTTTTATAATTTGAGTGTGCAGAGAGCTCATTAAATACCTTGGCTAGCGTCGCTGGTGTTTTCGTTGGGCGCGGATTGCAGGAGATGAATTAGAACGACGACATCCCCATCGCGAACTCCTAGCTCTTTCATCGATTTTTTGTCGTCGGTTAATGGCCTCCCATTAAAATTCAAAATTATCTCTGTTGCAGCAAAACCGGATTCGATTTCGCAGAACGCTTTGAAATTCTCTAATTCAAGATCTTCGGAAACATCTAAAATGAATATTTCGTCGTTTAGTGTCGTAACTGTAATTTTCATGGCGGCTTCGAGCTTCCCTTTCCAGTGGGCAGACAAACGCGGCGGCAAGTTGTGTTAATTATATTAGAATGACTTTCCAAATCATCGCAAAGTAGGCACCGAGTGCGAAAAGCACACAATATGTATGCGCGAAAAAACTCTCGGAATCTGGGTATAATTAATTCACGAAATCACTACAAACTCCAGAGAGGTAGCGAGCCCGGTTCGCAAATTTGCTAGGTTGCGGTAATACTGGGCTTGGCTGGACGAAAACTGGCTGGATCGATCATTATCGATTTTGTCCGGGCCGCTGCATCTAGGGATAAGGGACTTTTAAAAACCGGTAATAACGGTTTTTATACGATACTACAAAATATTGTTATGAATAATTTCTAAATTATATTTATTAAATAAATCTTAAATATTTTATAAAAAATAAATTTATGTTTTTATTATAACAATGTTAGCACTCACTATCACAAAAAAATACGTTCCATTTTACCAACTTTCGATAACAACACCGATAGGCAATAGATCTTACTCTCATTCAATTCATTCATTCCTTTCCATTCGACTCAGTCCGGTTGAGCAAGTAAGCGCACATGAAAAATAAAGAAGAGAAAAAGAAAAGTCGTGGAAAACCTTTGTTATTAATTTTCATTTACACTTGTGTCTCTAAGAAAATAAAGGCCTCTATGGCATTTAAGGTTGATTCGAATACGTTTTCACATTACAATTAAATGTTTAAATTAATATGTCTCTTGTAATTGTTATTGAGTAAAGACTGAACTTCGTTTATTTTAGTTTACAATGTGAAATTGACGAGTTGACGTATAATGGTGAGTGTTGAAGTATTTCTTACTATTTTTGTAAGTTCATTTGATTGTATTTTGACATAATAAAACATTAGGATTCGTTTATTGTGTATATTTTTATTTAATATTGTTGAATTGTTTTTTTACGGTCATACGGTGAAAGTATTTTCATGTCTGCGTACTCGCGGCTATGGTTGCGATTTAGGAATTCATATGTAGTTATTTAATGGTAAGAATAAACATCTCTTAGAATACAAAAACAGAATCTATCAATGGTTGTTGTATTATTCTGCAGTACATGCAGGTATCTTCAATAAACATTTTAAGCATTGAAATTAATTATAAAGTTTCCTAGCAAATTGTCCATAAAGTAATTGAATAGAAATGGATTAAAATAGTATTTACAATACATCTACACAACACTGACCAGGAATTATAGAGATGTTCTTGTTTTTTATTGATATAATTTTGTGTTATAAACTTACAGTAACAGTTTGTGTCGTTAAAATTATGTTACATAGAGGCTACATACAATATAGGTACATATGTTTGTACATATGAGAGTGCTCATTATTATCATGATATCAGCCTCTAAACCTTTAATACCTTGTTAACTATCCAATCACATTATGGTGACTGAATAGCTAACAATCCACTGATAATAGTTTTGGCATTGATCACAGATATATTGCTATGCTGAAACTCTTAAGTAGCACCTCATGTATAGAATCTGCCTTAACACGTATATAAGAAAGAAATTAATGTAGCAGTGATTTGATTGTCTAACTAAACAATAAACAATACAAGAGATGAATATTCTATTGTTGGGTTCTATTCTAAAAGGGTTGCAGGCAAGCAACTACTAATTATTATACTTATCATCATTACTGTATTTTCAATAATTTCTCAGCAAATTAACGACAAGACTCGATGTGACTTATTTTGAAATGTCCTTCACAGCTTAAAGATATTCAATTCAAATAGCTCAATGCAATTTTATTTCATTGGATATATTAGGTATCGATGACTTTTTAAATAATCTTTTGAAGTCTAAGATAATAGTCCGCTTAATTCTAGACTGATTTTCTGTATATTTCTGTAAGATATGAAAAATTTTAATGAGTACATAGTCCACTACCACGTTAGTCCACCTTAGTCCAATGCCTCTAATCGGTAAAAATGGAAGTCCATTGCTAGGAAAGCACTTCATAAAGATGATATTTGATTTCTATCTCCGAGTACCACATTTGCCCAATTACGACCACTCTGTCAAGAGTGTCCGACTAAGAAGAAATGAGTAAATAGTACGACTGACATCCTTTAGTTCAATATATTCCTTAAATATTTTTCCTAAATTATGGTTACGCATATCGAGCTACAAAAATATAAAATCTGTTATTCATTGCCTTGCCACTATTACAAAAGTTTCGATTAGAGCCAGATAATATATTACAATATATTTTTGTTCTCGTGACCACAGTGGAGAATCGATGCTCTAAAGATGGGCTGTTAAACATTCATATTTTCTTTTTCACATGCATGTCTTGCATACTTTAGCTAAGCTAAGTCAATAAATAAGACAAATAATGCAAATCCAATTATTTCAAGCAATAAAACAGACAGGTAAAAGATGTCTTGAAGTATTTTAATAGTTATCTGTATAATAATCAATAATTATTAATGTACAGTGTTCACCTATGATTTTAAATTTTATAACTTCTACTAATACTTTTACAAATGTATTTAACAAACATCAGGGTGAAGCCTTGGTTGTCTGTAAAGCTGCGGCCTCATTGGGAGCATGCTTGTCACATGAAGGTGACATGTCATAACCTTAGACCTACAGCTCTACTGCACAATATGACTCATCCTATTTTAATGCTGTAGTCAGCAAGATCTTGGCGTTTAAATAATATGATAAGAGTAAAAATGTTAGAGTTAATATTTACAAGATAGTAATTTTATTTCTATATTTAATACTAGAATTATGACTTTATATTTTTTAGAATAGAAATATGTATAAAAATAACTTTATTCTTTAATATAATGATGTGATCATTTGATCGTACATTCATCAATCATTATTATATTTCAGTAACATTGAATTGTAACAAATATGTTTGTTAGTTCGCAACTAAACTTAGTTTATGAACAAGTAGTTCGTAATGCGTTTACTTTTTTGTATACATTTCCTAATTTAAAACAAATTCCAACTCTATGTCTGAAAAACTAAGAGTATGTAAGTAGTATTGCACATTTTTACAACTTATTCTAGCGGAATCAACGTCAATCAATCATTTCATAAAAATTTCATTTCATTTCATAAAAATTTAACGCTAAGTCAGTATATATTATTATAATGAATGAACTTGAACGTTTAGTAAATATCTGTTTGGACTATTAATACGAGTGTCGATCGAATAATGAAACGAAAGGTGATAAGAATTAATAAAAAATGATTTAGAAATTAATTATCACTTGCTTTAATGGTGAAGGGAAACGGGAAGGAAACTTAAACATCTGAGAGTTTTTTGTAAAGTTATCGAAGGTGTGTGACATCTACCAATGCACACATGGCCGGACTTTCTCATTCTGAGAGGAGACTCATGTCCTGCAGTAGGATATTAATCGGTTGATGATGAACTAGATTCCCTATACGTTCTTCGCGTTCTACGTTTTTTCTGCACGCAGATTTTATTTTTAACTATTTACCCGTCTAAATAAATTATAATACACGAATGAAATCATGATTTCACATCCCTGATGTGATCATAATTTTATTCGTATAGTTTTCCGACAATACCTGTTGATAAAAGACCTAGGTCTTCAATCGGCAAATATTGACGAAAAGCAAAAGTATACGCATTGTCGTGAATGGCAACATTTACCGCGTTTTTATTTACAGAACACAAACGACGATTGAGGGTATCTAGATTGAGGATATAAGATGTCGTCTGTGGGTCAGCTCGTGCCGCCGGTGACGCGAGGACCCCCCAACATGACGATCAAGTTCAACGGGCCGCACATCGAGGGCTCCTTTTGCACCTCCATCGATTACAACTACGATCCCATTGTCAGCGTCATATGCGCAATGTACATCGCTTTTGGAATTGTATACACGTTATTCGGTGAGCATATGCACACTTTTGTTGCGACGTATGAGAATGTTTCTGAAACTTTCATTAAAACGGGAAACTGCATTCAGTCTGGCACTGGCCCAATTACGGCGTGAGATATTTTTCGCTGGACTGTTTACGAACTGTTTGCATTAAAAAGCGTCTTTTACTCGCTAATGAGAGAGATAGCTGTCTGGATTCAGATTGTTAATATTCCTTGTTAGTATATAAATGTTTCATCGGCTATTGTTTCAGGTTATCGTTGCTTCAAAGCCAGTATGTTCCTAACGGGTTTCACATTTGGATCAGCTATTGTATATCTCATCTGCCTACAGGAATACCTAATGCCACCTTATGGTAACGTTGGTAAGTAAATAGGAAACGCTGTCCAAGTTAGGCCATCCAAAGTTGGTGTTGAGGAAGTCGGATACTTTTTACGACTTTCACAATGCAGTCGTTCCATTTGCACGGTAGAAAATTTTACATTTTTTTATGGAATGGAAGTACCTAACGAGCCTGCGGCCATACGATGTTAAGTGTCCACTGCAGCTTATAAACATATATATATTATATTCAGGGAACGGGATAGAAGTCCAACCTAACGTCAGTTATAGTATTAGCAAAGACTATGTTACCACTCCGAACATCTCTTGTAAGTGCATCGACATTATCACACAGAAAGTTCTGGTGTCCTGAAGACAGCAGACCAAACAGTTATGCTGCGGAAGAAGGATATAAAATTGTAGTTGTTTCTTCGCAGGTGTGGCAATTTGCGCGGGTCTACTGTTCGGACTAATCACCATGCTGATTCAGTATGTGGGACTCTTCATGACCGGATTCCATACTGGCCTGTTGCTGGCTCTCGCCGGGCTCGCCATCTACGATCACTTCCTCGACAACAGGCCCAACACAGTAAGTGCCTCTTGACTTAACTTTCTAAATACAAAGATTATTATTGCTTTTCGAAATTATTTAAGAGATTACGCCGGCATTTGTCGTCAATTTCAGGAAATATTTAAGAAGAGATTAGTATTATGTATGAATGGTCTTCCATAGGTGTTCCGGGTTCAAATCTCATGGCACGTCTTTATTTTCAAAGTTAAATGTGCTTTAACACGCATTTACTAAACACTGTACATGCTTGAGAGTTCTTATTAGTATTTTCAAATGAGTGTCAAGTTCGATCTACATTTGGCCAGGGTGATGGACTATGGACTTTATGAAATTTAACACGAGGCCCCTTATGTAAAGTTGGTGAACACTAAGAAAAGATTTTTTAAAGTTCATCCCTTAAGCAGCTTAAGGATAATAGGAAATGCATCAAAACTCTACAGTACAGTTCTATAGAACACAATTCTACTAAGGGTAACGAATTTAACAAAGATGATGACGAGACAATGTCAAGATTTAATAAATGATATACCTTCAATAGCATAAGTCATTGAATTTATAGAAACAAGTTTGCAATGTACACGCATCGAAATCCTGCGAACCGCAATTACGTCATAGCTTAAAATTCATGATTCACAGCTTGCTGAGGGATTATTAAAGTAATAATATACCACGTAATAATCATCATTCACAAACCATTACTGTCTCCTGTCTCCTCTTAGAATGAGAGTGGGCCATAGTCCACCATGCTGGTCAAGTGCGCAGTAGTTGCGCGTTGGTAGACTTCATACATCTTCGAGAACTTTACACAGAACTCTCAGATGTTTAGGTTTATTCGCCATGTTTTTATTCACGGTTAAAGCTAGTTTTATTCATTTTGAATACGCGCATAGCTTCGTAAAATTAGAGATGCGTACGGGCTTCGAACCCGGACCTCTAGTGTGATGGGCCGGAATTTTAACAGTAGGCCATCACTGCTAACGAGTTGTCAGCGACGTCTTCCTGCTATATAACTGCGGACACAAATACAGCCAAGTGCGGTACTACGGTAAAATCATTTCTGGAGAAGGCCTATGTCCAGCAATGGATTGGACTATGTCCAGAATTGGACTGGACTTTTAATAATTGATGGATGGACAAATAAAAAAAATTGAATCGTTTGTCTGTAATTTAAAAATAACTTTGCTTGTTTGCACGTTTCGAAACTTGAAACTATTTTTAAATTTTAAGCCGATATTCCTGTCTTTTTACTCGACTACCAAGCCCAAAGGTAGGGTTGTGCTTTAGCAGCTTAAGTATATTTGTATGTATGTTCTAACCGTATCGCCTAGACTTCCGATTTTACTGACTGAGGTGTCAATTGATTGGTTGTTACGGCCCGAGCGACATAGGCCTCATTTTTTTGCTATTATTGTTATTGTTGTAGGGTTGCAGCTTAAACATTTTCTTGTTTTAATTTAACTATTAAACCGTTATGGAGAGATTTTACTCGGTGAAATATTTTTAATGGAATGACATAAGCCACTTCTGGTTCTTTGAGTAATGTCTCGGGTTCCTGCATAAAATCCAAAATCCTTCCATGGTTTGCACCTAAGTTGAACTGCACAGAATGTCGTTAAGATTTTAAAAAAAAAAAAAAAGGAGATTCGTG
>DWKL01001689.1:0-14108 GCA_018249415.1 Phareas burnsi | reverse complement strand
GCGTTGTCATCTCTCAATACTAAATTGAAACGCCTCGTGTGTTTCTTACTTACCACGACCTTCAAACCAGAACACATAAGCGTTCAACACAGCTGTTATCAGCCAGAAATAAGTGTGGCAATAACTTCTTGGGGGTCTTGGCTCCAACCCTTTTTATGTCCCACTGCTAGGCACGACTCTCTCCCCACAACCGGGGAAGGCCCTGAGCATACTCCTCAACGCTCATGGATACCCACATCAAACCTCAAACAAAATTGAAATTCTCTCTGAGATCGTACATAAACACTCCTGAGATCTGAGAAGGTCGCCTCGGTGTATATGCACCCGACAACCGCACCTCTCCAACCGAAACTGTAAGTGTACCCGACTACCACACCTCTCCAACCGAAACTGTAAGTGTACCCGACAACCGCAGCTCTCCACCACACACACAAAAAATGCTTCACGGCGGATTATGAAGGCGGCTGCGGAAGGTACCGGGGAGGTCCCCGGACGAAGTAAAGTTCTACCACCTAAAATAACAATAATAATACCACCTAATATATACATTAAAGAATTATACTTTTTGAAACGCGTAACTCAATTCGGCCGGGCTGAACCGTATTTCATTACCGTTCTCTTCCTTTTTACTTATAACAAAACAATATAATGTGCGAAATACCCTCCTAAATTAATAGATACGGGTTTAAAGAAATTAATGCGGCTTCTCTGTTCTTTGAACTGTAGTTTAATTAAATTTTAACACAGGTTTCGCATTGTTTTGGGATACGTACCTCGCTCCTAAGCCATTTGGCGGGCACACGATATCTCGTTTATATTTTGTAAAGTAATTTTAATTAATTTTAATAGGTGGTAGACTTAGTTCGTCCGGGGAAGTACCACCGCCATCCTCATAATCCGCTGTGAAGCAGTTTTTATGTTTCAGTCGGAGAGATGCAGTTGTCGGACAGTTGCAGCGGAGCGACCGAGTCCTCAGTTTTGTTTGAGGTTAAATGTGATGCCCATGGGCTGCAGTGGCCACTTAACACCAGATGGCCTGCACGCCCGTTTGCTACTCTTCAAATATATAAAAAAAAATACTTTGACCGAGTGAACTCTTGTTTTATATGTATTTCAAATAATATGAGTGTAGAAAGCGTATTATTTATACTGATGGCAAAACGACAAACTGTATTTACAACAAGGAAAACAAAAAAAAATAAAACAAGTTGTATTATCAAAAGGAATTTTCCTTTATTTGTTCACAAATGCCAGGAAGTGCGGTATAATGGAATATTGATTGCGCCGGCATCGAGTTACGGCCAAATATGGAAAAAAGTAGCTCCTTATCGAAGTAAATATTGGTTTTTACCCCCAAACCTTATCCCATAGATCTTGTTACTGGAACTTTGCCCATCTCTACCTTTACATTAGTTTCGAAACGCAAAAAATATACAAAATTGCAAAACAAGTAGACCAAAATTTATTTGTTGGTTCCATATCTAAAATGATATACATACAATCGACAACCCATTAATGTCCCACTGCTGGGCACAGGTCTCCTCTCATAATGAGAAGGGTTAGGCCATAGTCCACCACGCTGGCCAAGTATATACATACAAATACGTAAAACTTCATACGTGGCGGTAACCATACCGCTTGGACTCGCAAAGGGTCTGGTTCCTGTACATTATCATCAACCTATTTGAGTTCCACTGCTGGGAAAAGGTCTCCTCTCAGAATGAAAAGGGTTATGCCATAGTCCAACACGCCAGTCAAGTGCAGATAGGTAGACTTGACACACCTTCAAGAACTCTACAAAGACCTCACAATATTTTCCTTTATCGTTAAAGATAGTGCTAATTAAATACGGACGTAACTTCTAAAATTAAAGGTGCATGCGGGATTCGAACGCCGGACACTCAGCGTGAAAGGCTGAAATCTTAAGCTTTTGGCTTCCCTGGTCCTACCATTATCCTGCAAACTATCCTACAAACAACCAAATAATTTATTTCGATTTCAGTTCTGGGTCTGGGTATTTGTGTGCTCGTCTTTGTATGTGTTAATCCTAATATGGAGCTATGAATGTAGAAAGTGTTAATTTTTAAAACTGAACCCTATGTGCTTTGTTGGAGATGGTACTCTGCCACGCCTATTTTTGCTTTGTATGAGCGGGGCAAAGCTGTATATTTCGATTTCAAGAGAATGATAAGACACATAAGCAATGATAGCCTAGTTGGTTAAAATTCTGGTCTCTCGCGCTGGGTGTCTGGGAATACAATCCAGCACGCACATCTGATTTTTCGAGGTTATAGGTGTTTTCAAAATTAATTATCATCTGCTTGAATAGTGAAGGAAAATGGTGTGAAATCTACCAATCTGTACTTAGCCAGCGTGGTGGACTATGACCTAAACCTTTCATTCTGAGTGGAGACCCGGGACCAACAGTGGGCCAATAATGGATTGATGACGAATCAGGACATGAATGGGTTGATGATGAAGATGCTGATGATAATACAGATAACAGTAATACTAATGAAGCTTTCCAGCTTAGTCCCCAGAGATAGAAACCCATCTATTACCGACCTTAGGTAGGATCTCCGTTGAATTTGGGATCGGTTAGATACCCATCGGCAGCAGTGACCATATAACATAAAATGAACTACAATCTCATTTGCTGTTTCTACTATAAAAAGACACACAACCTAACATATGTGTTTATTTATAAATTCATTCACTCATTCGATCATTCATTCAAACATTCAGTCACTCATTCATAATTCATTCATTCAGTTATTTATTAAGTATTTACGCTGATTGGGCGCAGCAATGACAGCATTACGACTTAAATTCATACACTATCTATATTATTGATTTAATAGATTATCATTATTGTTATTATATATATATATATATATATATATATATATGTGTGTGTGTGTGTATTATGTTCGAAGAGAAGCAAAAGAGCGTGCAGGCCACATGATGGTAAGTAGACAGCAGCCCATGGTCGCCTCGCTCTAAGATTCCCCATCAACCGCAACTCTCCAACCGAAACACGAACAATGTTTCACAGCGGATTGTGAGGATGGCGGTGATGCTTCTCCAGACGAACTATAGTTCTACCACCTCTAATAACCAATTAAATAAACTATGTATAAAATAATATTGGACAACAATGACTTGCCTTACGTAGAACAGAAATACACCAGTTGGTACTAAACTAGTCACCCTACCGTAATGGGTACTTTTATACCCTTTTGATTCGCGGTGGCTATTAGGCATTGTGCCTAATGAATAGGCACTATAACTAAACGAACTGTATGCAAACGAGGTCCGTAGTTTTAGCTCGTCCATTTATTGTGGCTCGCTCCCCATTGTAGTGTAACAGATGTGTAATAATGTGAAATTGTAGAGCCTTATACTGACGGTATTTTAACCGACTTCTCCAGGAATAGGAGTATAAAAGAATAAAATCTTATACTTGGTTATAAACAAATATTTTTCTAGTTTTGTGACTGAGAGTGTCTAGGGTATCCTGTTAACACGTTGACTGCGGTGGCTAATATTCGAAAAAAAATCCACCCGTGCGACGCGTAATACAACATAATAAAAAAATAAAACAAATGCTTTGCCACTGCTCCTATAGTATCCGGTTTCTGGGAATATTATTAGGCATTTGCTTTCGAAAATTATAGCAACTGACAATACATTTCTATATGCACATAACTGTGAATAAAAGCTACGAAAAATCATTGAAGCCGGCCGTGGATTTAGAAAGCCAGTGTTCCAGTACGGCGGCACGCACCGTATGCATGCGAGCAGCACGGGTGGCGCGGACTGTAAAAAACGACAGGTGCGTTTGCCGCAGTCAAAGTGTTAACTTCAAGATGTAGTTACAACTCTAGCGAGACTATAAAATACTGTATCAAATAATCACAGTTACTCCTTTTATACTAACTAAGTAGATGGTCTGCACCATACCAAACGCGGGTATGTTCATAATTATAGGCCGACACCCTCAATATTTGCTGAAGTACCTTCCTACCGCTTGACATCTTAATGTTAGGTTAGGTTAGGCAATAATAATCGTCGCTAACAATCCTTACACATTATTGAAAATGAAACAGCTTAACTCACGTACAGTGGTTGAAATTGAACTGTTATTTATATGTTTAAGTTTGAACATCATGACATTATTAAATTATTATTTAAAAAAAATACTTTTTGTCTTGACGGAATTAAAACGGCAGAAATTTATACCACGAGGTTATCGCGGCTAAAACTATTCATTTGACACTAATCGGCAACCCTTTTACCTTTTTAATTTATGGCGGCTATTAAGGTATTGTGCCTAACGAGTAGGTGCTGTAACTAAATGACTGTATGCAAACAAGGTTTGAGTATCCCACCTTTCCTCTGTATGCAAACAAGCGATTTTATTTAAAAGGTGATAGAACTCTAGTTTGTCCGGTCAGGTTCCACCGCTGCCCTCATAATCCGCTGGAAAACAATTCTTGTTTAAATTAAACAGATGCGGTTGCCGACTATACTAACGGCGAAGCGACCATCTTAATCCTTGGGTGTAGTAACGCATCACGTACAACCTCAGAATAGACTTCAGTCCTGTTTCAGATTAGACGTGGATGTCCATGGGCTGCAGTGGCTTAACCTCGGGCAGCGGATGCTCGTTTACTACTCTTCTCACTAAAAAAGGTTTGGATTTAGTCCATTGATACCTCTCATACCTATTTCTGACATACAGCAGCGGTATACCCAGCTGCGTCCTAATTTGAAAAACAGGGTAAGACAGAAATACTTGTATTAATCATAACACGGGACGTTCCGATTTAGTCCTCATGAGCAACAACGCATATGTAATTGACCTCAGCTACCTGATGCATACGTCTCCTGTCCTATTTAGGGGCGGTCAAAGTAAAGACCATCGCTAGCGTGTATCAAATAATACGGACAACATTCCTAAAATAACAATTTCCTTTTTTTATTCTGTTTTATTTGGACGAAAATGTTTGGTTTAAGTTTCCTAATTTTATATCCTACTTTATTCGATAATATTTTAGAATTTAACAAATTATCAGGTTTTAACACTGAACGCCTAATAGATTTAAGGCGCCAGTTATTTTTCCATATTGCCCATTGGGTATATACCTTATTGCTCATATTGGCCTATTCAGAATTTATTTGGTTATCTCCTCATTGGTCAAGAATTTAAATAGTCTAATCACTACTTAACATTAGACAACATACATATTTGCCACTTTTAATACGTAAACCCGTAAAAACAATGTAAGACCCAAAAATGTATGAGATTTCCCTTAATTAATAAAATCGGCAACATTTCCGGACATAGCACTTTATCTCTGTAGGAAATTAAATTACATTTTAACACGAACAAAAAGAACAATGGGACGCATTTACGAGACATTAGTATGATAATCAGGCGGATTCGTGAGGAAAAGTACGTGAAAAGATATGTTAGTAATACGGAATATTAGCGTCCGTGGCTCGTTGGAGACCTCGCGTCTCCAACGAGCAACGAGCATAGAACTCGAAGTATGCCTTTAAATATTGCCACGGCTCTTTGTTACTGAAAGAGTAAATGGATTTGATTTTATCTGAGAAGAGTAGCAAATGAGCAGGCCACCCGAAGTTAAACGGTCACTGCAGCCCATGGACATCCTTATCGAACTTCAAACAGAACTGAGGTTCTGTCTGAGGTCGTACGTAGATGTGTTACTATACTTTAGGAATACGGTGGTCGCCTCGCTATAATTGTACATGATAATCGCACCTCTCCAACCGAAACAAGAATAGCTTCACGGCGAATTATGAGGTCGGCCGTGGCACCTCTCCGGACGAAGTACAGTTCTACCACCTATTAAATTTGATTGTGTAATCGAAATGTACTAATTTTCATGAGGTCTTCATGCGGCTGAAATAATAATAACACTTACCCTGTATCCTGGATACCATGGACACATCAAAGACGAGTACATAAACACCCAGACTCGGAACAGAAACCTAAATTCATAATTTGCATGTGTGTTCGACTGAAATCGAACTCGAAACCATTTATTTGTCAGAGCGGTATAGTGACCACTACGCCACGCAGGTCGGATAAGGAACATCACGTGATAAAACTGACTTGATAAGTATTTTTTATGCAATAAAAACAGCATAATTCAGATAATTTGTTAAGTAGTTAATACATGCATGCAGTTACTACAGACAAAACAGAATTCCTATCTGAATCCGATCATATTTGTTTATTTTTTATGTGTGAATATTAGCAATCATGCAAGTCGCCTGATGTTAAATAGTAACTGCACTTCATAGACGATCTTTACATCTAACTCAATCAGAACTGAAGTCCTGTCTAAGGTCGTACGTAGAAACGTTTCTTCACCCGATGATTAATACAGCCGCCTCGCGTGTACCCACTCGTCAGGGGTAATCTACTACACCTTCCTCCTTTCCTTTTCTATCCGAATCACAAGAATTGCTTCACTTTTATGGGAGCGGCGGTGGTACCTACCCGCACGAACTGATCTAGAAAAGCTATTCCTTTGCTGAGGATAAAGTTGGATTTAGTCATTCTGAATTACTGCCTTTCAAACAAAACACATGCTCAGTGATACCGATGACGACAAACTACAGTTTTGCCTAATCTAGCAAAACTTACAATTCGTACCGCATATTTTTGACGAATTTTCTTAAAGCTTACACGAAGTAGCTTCAACATGAAACAATTTATCTCCTTTCATTGTATCATTTCTCTGCCTCGCCTCGTCTGTCGGCCTTTAGGCGCTGGTCCGGAAGAAGAGACGTGGAACGATGACTTGAAGCAGATTTACCGCCTGTTTCACTTCTATACAAATTATCATCATTATCAACGGATTAATGTCTCACTGTTGGACACGGGTTTCCTCTTACTATGAAGAGAGTTAGTCCCTACTCCACGACGCTGGCCCAGTGCAGATTAGTAGGCTTCACACACCCTCTATAACTTTACAAAGAACTGTCAGATGTGTAGATTTTCTCACGATATTTTCCTTCACCGTTAATGCAACTAATATTTAATTTGTAACATATAAACCATACGTACAGTATACACATTATCGGAACTTTATGCCCGCACCACGGTACGTCACGTAATGCTACAAAATGCCACTATGATGTAATTGGTGAAAAGGAGGTGAAACGGATTCCGCGTCTGCTCACATCGCTTGACGTCTTTTCTATTTGACCTACGCTTTAACTTACTGTACTCGGGAGTCACGCGGCGTGCGACAATATTCGATTTTGTCGGAATATTATGCTAGAAGTCCCGTTGGTATGTTACTCTCGTAGTCATGTTCGGGAATACACGTCGATGACACGTTCCTGAATTTGCTATTATGCGAGAAACGTAACAAATTGAAGGCAGTTTATTGTTTTTGTTCTTAATACACACTTAATATTGAACAAAAGAAAACCTTGATTCTTGTGAGTAAGCTGAAACTTTAACACTTAGTCACAGTAACATGAACATTATTTAAAAAAGTTGACAACCTCTGCGCGACATATATTTCGTTTATATTCAAAGACTTGCGTACGAGCATGCAGGTTTCCTGATGTTAAGGATCCCTGCAGCCCATGGACAAGACTGAAGTCCTATTTGAGGTCACACGCATATGAAGCACTACTCCCGAGGACTAAGATGATCGCCGATGGTACCCGACAACCACACTTCTCCAACTGAAACACAAGAGTTGCTTCACGGCAGATTATGCTTTCTACCATCTATTAAAATATTTGCCATAGCTAATTTATATTTATTATATTTTTGTCAGGCCATCCCGAAATTATATCTTTTTAATAATAGACTAGATTGACAACGCTTCATAAATTCTAGAATATCTTATAATGCTATATCCGGTCATGAGTATAGTACATGAATTGAAACGGAAGTGCCCCAGCGCGCCATCTGGCGCCTTGAATGCGATTAGACCACAGTCTGTGCTCGGTCACCATACAGTGACGACGTATTGTAACTGTTCTGTTGTTTTATGATTAGCTACGACATCTGCAGATATTTTATTTAGTGTTGGCAGAATGTGGCGTTTGTTTATTTGGAAACGATTGTTGTTTTCTCTGTGGTCGCATTGACTTTATCTGGTTGTATTTTCTTTTATTTCATTTTTACTGGTAGTGCGTTATTCATAATTCTTGTACCATTTTTTTTATATTTAAAGAATAGCAAACGTACCTGCCGGCCACCTGATCTTAAGTGGTCTCTGCACCCCATGTACACCCACATGTAACCGCAAACAAAACGGAAGTCCTATCTGAGGCCGCACGTAGATATGTTACTACTCCTTAGGACTAAGATGCTCGTCTCGCTGTAAGTGTCCCCAGCAAACGCACCTCTCCAACCGAAACTGTTTCACGCGGATCATGAGAGCGGCGGTGGTACCTCCCTGAACGAACTATAGTTTTACCACCTGTAAATTTATTATAGTAGTGGTGTACTCATTAGTAAAGTTTTATATTAATTCATTGTTTCATCATTTAGAAATTTAATTGCACAATGCCGAGACGTGAAAACTAATTTAATTAATAATTTAAGTATATTTATCTGTGTACAAACATGTACACTTAGTACAAAATCCTCTTTTTAAGGTGAAACGAGCGCTGTTATGCATAGATGCCAGAGTTAACTAAGGCAAACCAGTGATCTGGTTAATATTCCTTGCGCGTATACAAACTCGCTTGTATCCGCAAAGCACTTCAGTACAATCAATTGAATATGCATATGAGGCGATGCACTAATGCACTACGCTATGAGGTTCAGTGTCAACTTGGTCAGTTTGCATTCCCAATGCTCACCTACATACGTGCTTCGACTCTGGGTAGATAAAACTATTGCCAATGGGTTAGATGCAAGTTTAAATAAGATTTCATTTCAATATCTACTTTTTTAAGCAGTGATAGCCTCGGTTATGTGTCCGTCTTCTCACACTGGGGCTCCGGGATTCGAATCCCGCACGCACCTACGATTTTTGGAAGTTATAGGCGTATTGGAATTTTGTTATTACTTGATTTAATGGTGAATTCTCTGTAAACTTCTTGAAAGTGTGTGAAGCTTATCAATCCGCACTTAGCCAGCATGGTAGAGTATGGCCTGAACTTCTCAAACTTCTTCTCAAACTGAGAGGAGACCCGTGCCGAACAGTGGGGTATTTTTTTTTATATTTATAAAGTAGCAAACGAGCATGCAGGCCATCTGATGTTAAGTGGTCACCGCAGCCCATGGACACCCACATCCAACCTCAAACAAAACCGAAGTTCCGTTTGAGGCTGTATTTGAATGCGTCACTACTCCTGAGGACTACGATGGGCGCTTCGCTGTAAGTATTCCTATACCCACATCTCTTCAATACAATAAATAAATGTTTCACGACTTGATAACGTAGAAATAGGTGGTGCCTGCCGCTGGTGGTGCGAACCACCCGAAGGATTCTCTCGCCCTTCAAACGATTTCTTGCTCACGCCCCTAGAAGTTTTCCTCCACCATTATAATAATTTTACAAACCCTATCCTCGTAACGTTCAATCACATCCAACCGTCTCCGTATCAGTGACATCAGATTATATAATAACACGAGGCATACTTTCCGCGCGCATGTCATAATTTTCACACCGAATTAACTCGACAACGCGTAAACTCTCAAAGAGTGCCTCCAGTTGAATCATAAGGATAAATCTACCGTGAAATTACACGAAAACAAACAACCAACGAACTGTGAAAGAGGCGTGTGAAATAAGATTTAATTTTGAAATCATTTTGTTTACATGATACATCGCAATCAGTACGTATAGTATTATTAATACGTGAAAATCGAATGTTCTTGTATGCGTTTTTGAGTTCAAATGGCGGATGGGTGACGTCCAAAAAACTATGGAATGTTTTCTCATTCAACGAACCAAACCTCTGCAGCATCAGGTTTAAAATTTCAAGGTCAGAATTACCATTATACTTAATACATAATCAAAGTTTTATAAGTGATAGAATAATAATAATTTATTTATTTACTCAAGTAACAAAGTCTTATAAGATACATATAATAAAAATGAAATAATATAGTGATAGAATTATAGTTCGTCCGGGGAAGTACCACCTGCGCAATCATAATCTGCCGTGCAGCAGATTTTTGTATTTCAGTTGCTGAGGTGCGATTGCCGGGCAATCCAACAGCGAGGCGACCATCTTAGCCCTCCGGCGTAGTAACATATCTATGTGCGTCCTTAAATAGGCCTTCAGTTTTGTTTGAGGTTACATGTGGGTGTCCATGGGCACGTTAAGTGGTAAGCCCTAACCTTAAACAACTCCTACGTGAGGCAGTAGGTCGATGCATTACCACTCCTGAGGAGTAAGATAGTCGCCTCGATGTACGTGTGCCCGACGACTACACCTCCAACCGAAACAGGCATTGCTTTGCCGCAGATAATGGGGACTGTGGTGGTGCCTCCCGGGTCAATTCTACCACCTATTAATATCTACTAATAACTTCATTTCCATTTTCTTGTTTTCAAGGGCTCCCGCTTGGCCCCACGGTCGATTGAACAAGACCGGGTCAGCCCGATTAGTGGGTTTATATACCCACTGAGTGAACAAGTAGGGGAAACCAAGTGCGTTACAAAAGTGAACCATAGATAATATAGACATTTCTTTTAACTAATTTAATACAAACATGAAATATTTGTAAAATATAAATAAATATTTGTAAAATGTAAAAAATAAGATTTGTATAGTTATCGTGTTTTTGCATTGTTTTACATGTAAGATAAAATTCATGTACTATTGAATATAAATATAAAAATATCACATATTATCAGCGGTAAAAGTATTCGAACATAGTTCCAATATACCCTCATTATTTTACTTTGACACAAACACAATATCCAAGGATTATTGAACATTATTTGATGTATATATTTTTTTAATAATCTATCACGTGCTTCGAATCATGAACGTACGTAAAAAGTCCCACCTGAAATCAATGAACTGAGTTGGAACGCTTCGTGCTTAAATCTCTTCCTTACCACACCCTTGGAACCAGAACACAGTAGTATTTCCATTAGTGTGTATTACATGAACCCTCTAATCTGTCTGTCTACTTGACACAGGGCTCCTCTCAGAATGAGGGCTAGGCTATAGTCCACTACGCTGGCCTAGTGCGTACTGGTAGATTTTACACACCTTCTCTCAAACTTACACATTTGAGAGTTCTTTGCAAAGTTCTCACGTTCTCAAAGTTGCAAAGAACTCTCCAATGTGTAAATCCCCTCACGATGTTTTCCTTTGACCTTCGTTTTCAAAGCGAGTGATAATTAATTTCAAGTGAGGATTGATAGACTTTATGCACCTTTGAGAACTTTACAAAAAACTCTCAAATGTGTAAATTTCCTTACGATATTTTTTTTCACTGTTAAAGCAAGTGACTGTTTATTTCTGATACGGTTTCTAATACTGACGCAGAACTTCGAAAAAATTGAGGTGCATGCGGGATTGGAACCCCGGATACCCATCGTGATAGGCCGGAATCTTCGCCTCGCTATCACCGCATAGCCTAGGTAATCTAACTGCAAATGTTAGCACTTTATTATTATTAGAAAAACATACGTAAATCAGTTCAAGTTAACAGGCAACCATTTACTATTTGGCCTTGACACATTCATTAACATTAATAGGGTTTGTATCGCCCTTATAACGTGGTCCTTATAAATTAATTTCATTACGGTCTGACCACAGGTTTGTTTGTGGAGCGGACAAAGAGTCGCGGTAAAACAATTGCTCCACTTGGCTTCCAACCAAAAGTGTATTCCTTACAGTACCTGTTATACTAAAATGCTTTAGGGTAACGTTCGTTTACCCATGTTTTTATACCTTCAAACCAATGTTTAATAATTTCAATGTGTCCTTGATGGGCTTCAGCGGGATTACAGCTTCACCGAGCATGGATAAGGCTCACCCAAGACACAAAACTTGGATCCTGAAAGAAAGATTGATTTCGGGCCATGCCCGTAGCCGTGACCCGGTGCCATCCGCCTCTTCTAATGAGGAATCCCAGGATGACTCAGTTGTTGCTGGTATGAAGTGAATGACCACCGATTGCTCCTTTTAGTAGAGGAATATCCCAATACTAAACGCGGGTATGTGTTAACACTTATAATTATGAACAATCATTATAAGTGTTAACACAACGTGTGTTATAACAACGGATATTATTGACTGACGGTGGCAGAAGGATATCTTAACAAATATTGAGGGGAGTTCCCTATAGTTATGAATATACCCGCGTTTGGTATTGAGACGACCATCTACTTCATTAGTATGAAAGGAGTAATCGATTGCCATTCGAGACAGTCTTCTAGTCTCCCTAGAGTTTTACCCACGTACTTTCGCTTGAAGTTAACAAAGACTACCCTCATTATTTGTTAAGATACCCTCTTATCACTTGATGTTTTACCATCAACTATCGACTAATAATATCCGTCGCTGACTTACTCTTGTGTGAGAACTGAATTGGTAAGCGGAATAAATCACGCTCACCACACCCTGGAAATCAAAACACAGCAATGTTTCATCAATCACTCGTGAATGCCCCACTGCTGGGCAGAGGTCTCCTCTCAAAATAAGAAGGGTTGGGATTGGTTAGCTTAGTTCACCACGCTGGTGATGAGGCCAACGCCGTCGGGACTGCGGGAGATTGTTAAAGCATATCCGTGGTCCTGGTAGAGGGCGTCGAGAGGAACACCGTGGGGTTTTAGCCGGTAGGAGTCCGGTATATCCTCTACGTTGCCCCGCGGCGTAGAGGAATCCATGATAAATTTCCCCACATAAAAAAATTACGCTGGTGAAGGACGGATTATTAAACTTCACACACCTACGAGAACATTACAAAGAACTCTAAGATGTATACAGCCCATGGCCACTTCAGCTTGTAAGTTGTAGTAAGTTTTTTTCTGTGCAAAGAGTAGCAAACGAGCCTGCGAGTCACCTATAAGTTAAGTAGTCACTGCAGCCCATGGACACCCATCTAACCTCAAACAAAACTGAAGTTCTATCTGAAGTCATACGTAGATGCGTCACTACTACGGAGGACTAAGATGGTCGCCTCGCTATACTTCTGTCGAGGAACCGCACCTCTCCAACCGAAACACAAAAACTGTTTCACGGCGAAATATGAGAGCGGCGATAGTATCTCCCCAGGTGAACCACCTATCAAATGTTTATTCGTTTGTTTAAATATATATTTCCTTACAGATCCAAGTGGAATACACCAGTTCTATTTACACGAGTCTTCAAGAATTCCTCCCAGCCTTTGTTTGCAATACTTTCGCAGGACGTTAGCGAAGTAGAAATAAATACCGCAGGAAAGATTTAACCACTGTAATTCATCCTCCATTTTATGATTATGTTTTAGCAGAAGCCCACTATCATGCAAGCTTTACAATAACCATAAACAATTCTAAGATACTTGTCTTGCTTCGGAGGGCAAGCTGTTGGTTGGTTGTTATCAGTATCGACCCGTTACTTTCCCACTGCTGGACAGTGCTCTCGTTCCACATTGATAAGAGTTAGGCCATAGTCCACCAGTAGTATAGCGCAGACTGGTAGACTTTACACTCTTTGTAAAGTTTATGGGTAACACACTTTTGTCTTTCCCTTTCTCACAAAGGTCTCAAGAGGCTCCCAATCCGCTACCGCAGGAATACAAGAAGTATGTCTCCTTTTGAAAATCGTCCACGATACATCATTTCTCTCTTACCTGCGAAATCGCTTTGCCCGTGCCTCTCCATCCTTTGCACCTTGCAAGGCATCTCCAATCTCTACTAATATTCCCTAGCCATAAAATCTACTTCTTCTCTTACTTCTTTTCCGTTCATGCAGTTAGACTGTGGAATACGCTTCTGCCCTGTATACATAAATTTACGACCGTTGCTATATTTAAAAATAATATCAAAGAACATTATTTCTCTATTACAGTACTGACGCAGAACTTCGAAAAAATTGAGGTGCATGCGGGATTGGAACCCCGGATACCCATCGTGATAGGCCGGAAT
>DWKL01001688.1:0-14109 GCA_018249415.1 Phareas burnsi | reverse complement strand
TCCTTCACCGTTTAAGCAAGTGATAATTAGTTTCTAATACGCACATGACTTCGAAAAATCAGAGGTGCGTGCGGGATGCGAACCCCGGACCCCCAGTGTGAGAGACCGAAATCTTAACCACTAGGCTATCACTGCTTGCATTGCAAATAACACGATCTTATATTAATAATTAGCTTTCAAAATTTTCCACGCCAAAGATTGGTCTAGATCGGGGTAATTAAATCAATGAGAAATACTCTGGATATTAATAATATGCCATCCCTAGTCAAACGAGAGGCTCTTCAGAACGTAATATCTGATGCAGTTATTAAGTGAATCTTCAATCTAAATCTCTCGCTTGCACACCGACTAGTGATATGTCTTTGTGACTTAATCTATTGAAAATTGTGTGTTCCTATGGTATTATATTATTTCATATCGTTCAAACGTATGCAAACAGAATTCTCAATCACGTTTAATTTCACAGATTGATATGAAATAAAATATATATTTTAAAAGAGAGAAATTCGGAAAAATAGCCGCTACAGTTTATAGCAAGTCATAAATAAAAACGGATTCTATAACTTCGTTTGCATGCCCTTTAAAATATATATATTTGGACAAAATTTTATTACAATTCGCCAAAAACTGTTAGTTTCATTCTTACCAGTATCGTTACGTTCCATTATAATATATTTAAATTCGAACGTTAATACAACTCTAAAATTCGTCTTTCATAGGACCAAAAAATAACTTTATCATTTTTATATACATTTACAATATAATCTACGTAAAACAATATTTAAAAAATGAAGCCATCACGGAGCGTCCGGCAGATGTGAAACAGCGAAATCGATTATTGAAAGAATTTATAATTAAAGAAGTCCAATAAATAAATATGGAGTGAAACAAATGAAAACTTAAAGTTTGCTAACAAAATAAATATTTTTCTTATAATTCCCATTGCAATAATATATACAGAATACAAATACATGGGGCGTGACGGAATAAGATTAAATTGATTACATTGATAATATAATTTGTTGCTACTTTATAGTAGAAGGTTAAAAGTAAGAAGTTATCTTCTTAGTTTAAAAGTAACAACTTATCTTCTTATTTTTAACCCTCTTCCATTATAAAGACGTAATATACTCAATTTTAGTCTTTTTATGTCTATGTTGCGTTTATCGTATAATATTCAAATCGACTTGTAAAAAGAGAGATTCCGTCATCATCATCAACCCATTACTGTCCCACTGCTGGCCATTGATCTCCTCTCAGAATGAGACGGGTCAGGCCACACCACCACGCTGGCCAAGTGTGGATTGGTAGAATTCACACGCCTTCTGGAACTTTACAAAGAACTGTGTAGATTTCCTCACGAAGTATGCATTCACCGTTAAAGCAAGTGATAATTTATTTCTAATATGCACATAAGTTTCAAAAGTTATAGGTGCGTGCGGGATTCTAATCACGGTCACCCAGCGTGAGAGGGATCTTACCACTCGTCGATAGACTAGAAATAGGCCTATCGACTATAGCTTCAGTGAAGGTTACTCGGTCATCTTTTTGCTGCGGTCTCTAAGATGGATTAAGGATGCTGAATCCGGCAATCTCTTCTATTTTTCAAGAGGAGGCCGTTGTCGTGGATGGATGGATTGTTGCTCATAATAAAATAGGATGTCTTATTTTAATTTGATGATCAAGCTAAGACGAAGTTGATTACACCTTATAAAAATCAATAAACATGGTCATATGGATCTAATTTACTAAACATTCATACGAATGTGACACCGAAATTGATTTAAATCCGTAAATGGGGCACTCATGTTTTTTTATTATCTATTCCCGTTTGGGAAGTCGCCGACACCAAAATTATTGAAATATCAATGTTTGCTGCATTTTTATTTATCATCCGACGAAGGAATAAATATGTCATATATCTGGCCTATTTTCTTTGAGATCATTATCTATGGTTATTTTAACGATCGTTTACTTTACAAACCTATGAAATATTATTCGTAATATTTATAGTTCTGGTCAACTGACTTTAGCGTATATTTTTGCGAATTAGTTTAAAACTTTATACGACTGCTTCAATAAATTATTGACCGTAGTGAAATCTTGAACACAAATAAAAAGTTGTTAATTCTTATGATAGGAGTGAAGAATACTTCTATATATTATACCGAAGCTGTGTGCTGCATGTGTATTGGTTGGAAGGGGAAAGTAGGTTTGAAGGTTTTTTTTTATGTGAGTGAAGAGTAGCAAAATACCGTGTAAGCCACTTGATGTCAAGGGCATGCCATGGACGCCCACCCACGTCTAACCTCAAACAAAACTAAAGTTCTACCTGAGGTCGCACGTAGATGTGTCGCTACTCCTGAGGTTTAAGATGGTCGCCTCGTTTTTTGTATCCGACAACTACACCCCTGCAACCCAAACACTAGAATTGCTTCACGTCGGATTATGGGGTCGGCGATGGTACTCCCCCGGATGAACACCTTCTATCACCTTCTTAATCATATCCTATCATTAAACTGTGATTGTCTCACTGTTGGACTCGATCACTCATGCACACTGGCGTAGGTAGCCGAGGGCCACAGTGCAAAAAAAAATGGGGCCCTTACTAAACTGTTTAAGTTTTATCAAGCCAATACATATGAAATTGATTATATATGAAAATTAAAATTGCAACTACGTATCAATATGTATATATTTTTTTTAAATCGTATGTCTGGCACATGTCATTTGCTGATGGTTAACTTAGTTCTCAGGATATTTGCGATAAACATTAGAATTATTTAGTATCGGTGACAGATGTTATTCCACCGAACTCCGAGCCCTACGAGCATTATTTTTTTTTTATGTTTGTAAAGTAGCGAACGAGCATGCCGGTCACCTGATGTTAAGTGGTCACCGCAGCCCATGCACACCCACATTCAACCCCAAACAAAACCGAAGTTCCGTTTGAGGTTGTATATGGATGCGGTACTACTCCTGAGGACTAAGATGGTCGCCTCGCTATATGTGTGCCTGGCAACAGCACTTCTCCAACCGAACACACAACAATTGCTCCATGACGGACCATGAGCGCGGCGATGGTACATCCTCGGAGGAACTATAGTCCTGCCACCTACTTTATATAATAATTTTCATATTAGATTTAATTAGTAGAACAGCAAACCTAGTTGTACCTAGGGCAGTGTCACCTTGTAAATTTTTTCATTCACATGGTGTTCACTATTCCGATGTTTTAATTTAATTATAGTCCTTGGACGGACCCTTTCTTTTATTTCATGGATGTAATATACCAACATTCAGTCCATCTGATGGTAGGTCAATGCCACCCAAACAAGGTTCTACCTGAGTTCAGTCACAGATACCTTAATACCCCTGAAGACTAAGATGGTCACAGGTGCGTTGCTCCCTTTTAAAACTAAGATAGAACGCCTCGTGTAATTGTATTCTTTATCTTCAAAACCAAAACACAGCAGTCTTTAACACCTATGTTGTTAGGCAGAAATAGATGTAGATCGCCGGAGTTGCACCACGAAAAATTCTAGTACCTTGATCTACCTAAAACATGCCCAAATCGATGTAAATGGTTCTTCTCGTATATTCTCTTACACGTGGCTCTTTACATCTTTTACTAACAACTACTTTATGTGTGTGATAGACAGTAAATCAATTTCAGGTCATGCCGAAAATAGTTGTAACAGACCGTGACGAAGGTATTAACGCAAACATTCAAGTGTCGTGTTCCACTAAAGAGAAAGGAAGCGATGCTGAGGCTTGCTCCACTTTTAGGGTTGTCACCGATATGGTAAGTTAATATTATATCTTACTAAATTTAGTATGGTAATTAAATTACTTATTATAAACGCCCTAGTATTATGTAAACGTGCATTTTGATTCGTTTATTAAAGCGATGAAATTATTTATTTGGGTAAAGACATTTATGATCAAAATTATTCTTATTATCTATATCTTATTATGTATTATGTATGTCTTAGTGTAATAAAAATTACCAAAACTAATCCATGAATCCAATAATAAAACCATAAATAAGTTGATTTATCGAAGTGTCGCAACGAGTGCAGTGATTTTTTTTATAATAGAAGTAGCAAAGGCGCCTGCTGCCCATCTGATGGTAAATGGTTATTATCACCCACGGACATCTGTAGCCCACTCCAAACAGGATTGAAGACCTGCCTGAGGTCGGCCTCAAAAGCGTTTCTGCTTCTGGAAACTGTGAACATTTCGTGTAAGGGTTCTTACCACGCCCTTCAAATCAGAACAGCAGCGTTCAACACTGGAACCACATGGCCGAAATCCATTTTTCAGGGTGCTTGCGGCGTCGAATTACGACGCTTGTTGTCTTTTGCCAATAGTTATTAACAATATAAAAAATTATTATAATTTGATTGTTAGAACTAACACAATGTTTTTTAACGCCCGACGTAAACGAGGGATGTTACACATCTTACAAATTGGAGCTTATTTCGTCTTGGTAAAAGTATAAACCCTGTCTGTGTGTCTTTCTAAGGCATCATAGCTCTCAAACGGGTAGACTGATTCTGAAAACTAAAATTTTTGACATTTCTTCTATCGGTCTTTTGGGGTCCAGTGCTGTACATGGGCCTCTACTATTGGACCCAATCGGATCTTTCCCTTTTGAATCCAATCCCACTATCTGATGTGTAACATCCTTCTTCAGGTCATGAAAGTCCATCGCCACTTTAGTCTACTAATTTTGAAAGATCTGTATATCAGCAAGCTTAGTTCGCCTGCGGTTTTATTACCCACAAATTCTATCACGTAGCGATTAACTCCCTTTTCTTAGCACGCTGAGTGATTCTGAATTTCCGAATAATATCTATAGTGAAAGGCTATGTTTGGTGTCCGTATGTCAACACTGGCGACACATTACTCTAATATAGCGAGGCGACCATCTTAGTCCTCAGGAGTAGTGACACATCCGTTTCCAACCTCAAATGGAACTCCGTTTTCGTTTGAGGTTGAATGTGGGTGTCCATGGGCCGTGGTGACCACTTAAAATCAGATGGCCTGCATGCTCGTTTGCTACTTTACAAATATAAAATATATAATACTTACTTGACAATTACCTTGTATGAAACTCCAGATCGATCCAAACCAGTATGAGGTGCGAATATTCCTGTCAAAACCTTTGGACTACGAAAGCCGATCTGCCTACGTTATCAGCTTGGAGGCAGTGGATTCCTCGGAGCGGCCGCTGCGCGCTCTGGCGAGCGTGTCGGCAGCAATACGCGACGTGCAGGATCAACCGCCTGCGTTTCTAAATGCTCCTTATTCGACAACAGTACCTGAGAATACACCACCTGTAAGTTTTAATTTATTAATCGCCATCTTTTCCTCATCATCATTGTTCTCATCGCCATCTACATCCTTACCATCATACTCATCTTTATGATAATTATCATTATTGTCATCCTTATCATTATTGTAATCCTTATCATCACCCTCATCCTTATTATCATATTTATCTTCATCATCATCATAGTCATTATCAAACTATTGCTGTCCCGTATTAGGCACGGTCTTCTTAGAATGAGAAGAGTTAAGCCACAGTCAATTACGCAGGCCGTATGCGGATTGGTAGAGTTCACACACCTTTGACCACTCTACGGAACTCCCGGGCGTGTAGATTTGTTCACGGCCTTATTTAGTTATACGATACTTATATGATAATAATGACATCTAGCGTGAAATAATTAATTCACTATAGTATTTAAGAATAGAACATATGTCAATTTCAAACTATATAGCTTACAATGGAAGAACTAGTAGGGATCTGGAGAGATAGAAGAGATCTTAGAGAGATAACCAATATGTACTTTTTATAATTCCAGGGCACCAGTATAATGGAGATCATAGCCAAAGACGGCGACACAGCAAATCCTCGACCAGTGTTGCTGACCTTAGAGGGAGACACTGAGCAATATTTCAGGCTATCTCCCGAAAGAGCTCTGGGAAGAGCCACGCTGGTCACTACAGATGTGCCCATCGATAGAGAAAGCGATGTAGTCATGCAAAATGGGGGCGTGTACAGCTTTTTTATTAAGGTATAGGACTTTGGATTTTAATTTACAAGATTAAGAATTTCATATTGTAATACCGGTTAATATTATACCGAATACTGATAATGATAGCTATTTTGAATAAAGGCCAAGAAGCCCTCTTCGATAGGTACTTCTAAGAAGAAAACGAACGAATGCTCAAAGAACAAAATCTAACTATCTAATTTAAATCACAAAAAAAACATTTTATTGAAGAATATATCTTGAAAACCTTGATTATTTATTTAAGTATGTATCTCAAGCTTCAAACTTATCTGTTATTATTTATATGAATAAACTGTTTATGAGAGCTTCTTAATCTAAATACATTTAACCTGTATTCATTGTTTTGTACTTCCAGGCCACAGAACTTATAAACAACGAAGTGCCATCTGACTTCACTGTGACACCGATCACGATAATCGTAACAGACGTTGACGATCACGTGCCGCGATTTAATAAAGACGTATTCGATATATCGATACCCGAAAATATCGAGAACGGAAGCCCTATCCCCGGACTATCGATATACGTAGAAGACAACGACATTGGCGGAAACAGTAAATACGATCTAAAACTTCGAGATGTATACAATTCAGAAGGAGTCTTTTCTATAAGCACAGAACACGGTGAAGGGAGAACGCCGATCAGTATTAAAGTTAAAGATTCCAGTAAATTAGATTACGATGTCGATGACGACGACGATAGGCGTTTCAGTTTCGACATAGTAACATTTGTCGGCGATGCGGAACTGTCGTCTGCAAGAGTTAATATAAAACTCTTAGATGTAAATGACAATGCGCCCATATTTAATGAATCAAGTTACAAGTTTAATGTTTTGGAAAATTCTCCTATCGGAACGAAGATAGGCGACGTGCAAGCGACCGATAAAGATTATGGGATATTTGGAGAGATTGAGTATTCTTTGACCGGTTTTGGGTCAAATATGTTTAGAACGGATAAGAGCAGCGGTGGTTTATACGTGGCTCAAGCTTTGGACTATGAAACACAGAAGAGTTACAGCTTAACGCTCATCGCAAAGGACGGTGGAGGTAAAGGTTCCACTGCTAGTATATTCGTCGATGTATTGGACGCTAACGACAATGCACCTGTGTTCGAAGCTTCTGAATATAGTCGCACGATCAGAGATGGCGCCACTAGTTTTGAACCACAACTTGTTGTAAGGGTAAGTTAAAAAATATACCTAAAATTAATAATTTCACCTATTCATTTCTTCAAACATATAGTGGTTAAACTTGATATTTAATTTTTGTGTATTCAGTTTAAAGGACATACCATAAATTAAGTTACACGTTAAGAATGGGGAGAGGGGGGGGTGTGTCAACAAAATATGTGACAAATAGGGGAGGGGAGGGGAGTCATAAGCTTTTGTGACATCATATGTATAAATGATATAGTTCCCAAAACTAAACTTTAATTCCGACTAAATTTTTAAATTATTATCAACTCTATCTATAAGATTCCTTCCTTCTTCTATAAGATTTAAATTTATTTGTTGCACTTTTTGGCATGTGGCGGCAACACACGTTCACGCTAGCTATGCTTGTTAGAAATGTTTTAATTTAATAATTTCCAACTTTAAAATTGCCAATCTCCAAAAATCATGAAATTCGTGTGACATAATTTGTGGATGTCCCTTAGTTACCTAATAATGTTGCATTTCTGCGTATCAAACTAAAGGATGTGGCAGACACGTAAAATGTACAAAATTTTTAATTATCATATCAGGCGACGGATGCAGATGGACCGACTCAAGGTGGAGGCAGGGTTCGGTACACCCTAGAATCCGACAATAGCATTGCTCACAAAGGCCAGGTATTCTCCATAGACGAGGATACAGGCGAGATCACTATTCTGGATAAAGTAGAGACAATGGATACGCCAAGGGGACAGTACGAGCTGGTAGTGCGCGCTACTGATTACGGTAAGCATGATGATAGCATTAGCTGGCATTGTAGTAAAATCTATAAGATGTCTCACTATCTAAGCAAAGGTAATGAAAATAATACGTTACCGAATACGATTAATCTTTTTCCCATTCGACCTCCCTCACTTCTGCCTTTCATGTCCAATTGTAGCGGTCGAACTTTTTCTTCCTCTTTCTTTTCAGCCATCTCTTTTCCCAGATTTAGCCACATATTTAATTTATTTATTTAGCCACAAATAAATAGCTCATTGAGGATATTTTATATTTTAGTAAATTATAAACTTAACAACTTTTTTAGAATATTTTAGAGCTATAAAAAATCCTGAATATCTTTACAACAATATTATTTTTGTTATATGGTAAGTATCGGGTATCACTATCCCTTCCGAGAAGAGTTAGCCCGTAGCTCCCACGTTGGCCACGTACAGATTGTGAGATATCACACATCTTTGAGAATTTTACGGTGAACTCTCAGTTTTTCTTCGACTTTAAAAGGAAGAGATAATAAAAATCTAATACGATTCCATCACAACATTTTAAAGCAAAATAATTTGACTCCAGGAAAACCACCCCTAACAAACGAAACCAGAGTGTACATTCGAGTAGGCGTCCCGGGCAACCAACGCCCAACCTTCAAGGGCAACTATCACCACTACAAGTATACAGTCACCCAGCGCAACCCGGATAGTAACGAAGACTTCACCTTCGACTTAAACCCTATGAACTATAAAGCAAGTATCAGAGAAGATGCTAAACCAGGGCAGAATGTCACCATGGTGGTAGCTAACGACCCTGACGGATTAGACGATCTGTTAACTTATCATATAGTTTCTGGATCGAAAGATAATTTTGTTATTAATGAAAAGTAAGTACAAGTAACTAAAATTAACAATAAGACATTATTAAATAAAAATAAAACATTATTAAAAGTATGTTTTACTTACAGAAATGGTCTAATAACAGTATCGAATGACGCTAACCTCGACCGGGATGTCAATACCGACCGATACGAAATCATCGTATCGGCCGTTGACAGCGGCATGCCGATACCGGAAACGGCGACCACGACAGTATTCGTCACCATTCTAGACGTAAACGACAAACCGCCCACGTTTAACACAACCGAATCGACGACATATATATCAGAAAGAACCAAAATTGGCGATGTCGTGACGAGAATAACAGCTCACGACACGGATCTTAATTCTAAGTTGAAATACAGTATTACAGAACCAATAAAGGCATTGTCGAAAGCGGGGGTTCAACTCAAATCGAACGCTCCGTACGATTACAGAAATATATTCCGTATAGATGAAGATACAGGAGAAATAATTGTCAATGGAACGTTAGATTACAGTCAGGCGTCAATCGTTATTCTTACAATTAAAGTGACTGATGTGAACGCGGAATTAAACAATGATAAACAATTCGCAGTCACCGAACATACGATCTATATTCAACCATACGCAGATAAAAATCCTCAATTCGTAAACGCCGGCTGGACGAGCTCGAACCCTGTTATCTACCACAAAATAAGAGAAGAACAACCAATCGGAAGCACCGTGCTCATACTAATGGCCGAAGACCCAGTCTCCGGGCATGTCGTAACCAATTTTAAGGTTATCAATTCCGAGACGGGACTTCTCCAGGTTGATCCATTGAGTGGTCAAGTGGTCCTAACTAAACATTTGGACTATGAAGAGTTGACGACTCCTAACTTGACTTTGACTGTTCAAGCGACCAGCAGCGATGGAAGTAAACATAGCACCGCGAAAATTATTATTGAAGTTCAAAACTTGAATGACAATCCACCTATGTTTGATAAAGAGGTAAATAATAAACGTATATATCTTTTAAAATTAATATTCTAATAATGATTCCGAAATGAAATTAAATTCATGAAATTATATGAAATTTATTTAGATTAACTTGAAGTACATGATACAAAACGTTTATGAAGCGCTAATTCATACACTAGGCTGCTCTGTGTTGCAGGAACTAGTCCCTCTCTGTCCATCGACCGGCACTTACAACTCCGACTTAAAAAGAAAATAATAAAATTAACTATAACGCATTTCGCAAAACATTTAGGCTTATTTATGATAAAGTTTTATTTATTTAATAATTCAAAATTGCGACGTATACATTTTCAAATTATGTTACTAAAGTAAATATATATCATAACAATATGAAAGAATATCGTTCGAAAGTTCTAACACAAACCTGTTGCACAGACCATGACAAACAAACAACATTATGAAGATAAACTTAGATTGTTATTAGGTTTCTAAATACGAAATACTAACTTAGATTGTATTCGCAGCTTTTTAAAGTGAGCGTATTGGAATCGGTGAAGCATCCCGAGACAGTGCTGACAGTGACGGCGGCGGACGCCGACGCGGTGCTGACCGCGGAGGACAAGGCGAACGGGTACTCTGATGTGCGATACGTGTTGCGAGGAGAAAACGCTGAACTGTTCACCATTAATAATGTCACTGGAGTTATACAGGTGAGAGAGAAACTACTATTATCAAACGAGCAAGAAGGCAAGAGCGAGAGAAAGAAAGCGAGAACGCAGGGCTGAACTGATATTTAGTCACCCCTGCTGTCCATTGACATCTGTCCATATGGAATAGGAATTCTACCAGAAGTCGATCATACATGCGTTGCTTCTGCTAAAGACTAAGACGGCAAGCCTCGCAACAGTGAAGCTTCACCACATACTTCTAACCATAACACGACAACACTACAATTCTGTTCGTAAGTACAAATAGGTGTTCCACAGGACATAAACCTAGCTATCTGGAGCTAAGATGATGCCTGCAAAGAACGTCTAGCACTTCTACCTCTTTATAAATGTTATTTTTATTTACGACTAACGACGAAAGTTAACTTAAGAACTAATTTTAAAATGTTAGACTGAAATAATTAAGTAGCTAATTGAAAACATGTATTTATTCGTATCGTACTGACCTGTTAAAATTGTACAATCATTTGTACGAACTTCGAAATCGAAATCCAAACGTTTAGATAATACAAAAGCTTTGGCACAAAGAGATCGATACCTCAGCGGGATAAGATACTTAAACATTTTGTTTAAAATTTCGTATATCTATTTCGTATATTATTTTTAGGTAGCTCCAAACAAAACGCTAGACCGCGAACGTCAATCGGTACTAAGGTTGGAAATAGAGGCCTTCGACACGCCCAAAGGAGGCGCGGACAGGCTCAAGTCCGTCGCCACCATCCTGGTCGACGTACTGGACGTCGATGACAACTCGCCGACTTTCGAGAAGAACGTGTATACAGGTAAACATGTTCTCATATTTTAATATATCTTTATACAAATACGATTTTTACGGAGAATCAATAATCAGTGTACCCTGCTATGAAAACTTTTTATGATAATGTCCGATCATGTCTTGTTCTCTTTTGTTTCCCTTCCTCCTCTTGTCAACCTCCCCTTCTTGTTCTTGTGCCTTTCTAGCTCTTGTCTTCACTCCGCCTTTTGTCTCTCCTCCCCCTCTTGTTAACCTTCCGTTTTTGTCCTCGATCCCCCAAGAACAAGGATCCTCTTACCAAAAATGGTTCTGTATCTTTTTGTGACACTTTTATGAATATCGACTTAGACTTTACCAAGATTAGTATAAAAGCAATTTTCACAACGAAAATAAACGTAATATGTTTATTGAACGTATAAAAGTGCTTAATTTTAAATCACAGACACATCACAGACAGATTTATTTTCATCTAGAAGATGGGTTGACAATACCTATTGCTGTCCCACTGTTAGAATCACCTCTGAAAATGAGAAGGGTTATGATAAAATGCGGAATGGTAGACTTCACACACCTTGAAATCTTTAAATCTCCCAAGCATGACAATTTTTTCACAAAGTGTTCTGTCATCATTATAGGAAGTGCTAATTAATTTCTAATACGTACATAACTACGAAAAATCTGAGATCCATCTGAGAATAGAACCCTGAATGAGGGAGACTTGTAGATTATCGCCGTTCGATATAACGTGTAACAGATAATATTTTTAATTTCCCAGGTGTGGTTCCAGAGAATGTTCCTATCGGTATTAGCGTGATCAACATGACTGCGACCGACCCCGACGAGGGGCTAGGGGGGGAGATCAAATACGAGTTTTTGGATGAAGGGGAAGCGAGTGGTGAGTGCATTGCAAAAGATTATTTATTTAATAAATAAATTATTTTTACGTAATCGTAAGTTGTAAAGATCAGCGTCACACATATTTGACGCTGTGTGTTCATCTATAAGGTTTTGTGCACACGATGTGTGACTTAACGCAATAGCATTGTATATTTATTGTATAGTATTGTTTATTTTATGTTATATATGTATATTTTCCTTGCATTATACATTTCGTATACGAAAATGTATAAATACATATAACTGAGCTAGCGCAGCCCGTGTAACGAACACTATGTGTTCGTCAGGGCTGCATCGACCGTCACACGCTATAAAGCGAGGCGACCATTTTAGTCCTCAGGAGTCGTGACGCATCTACGTACAGCCAAAATTAAGGCTTCAGTCCTGTTTAAGGTTAGATGTGCATGTCCGTGAGCTGCGGTGTCCACTTAACATCAGGTGACCTGCGCGCTTGTTTGCAACTCTTCGAACATAAAAAAAATTCTATTACGCAAGTTAACAATAATTTAATTAATTACCAGGTCTATTCACAATCGACGCTTTGACCGGTGAAGTGAAGACCCGACGTGACCTCACGGGTCGAGGCCGGACGGACCCCTACCGCCTGCTGATCGGCGCGACAGATGGCGGTGGTCACAGCGGCGACACATCCCTGTCGTTATATATTGGTGACGTCAGCGCAAATGACGGTGTACCCAGATTCATAAGACCTGCTGATGGCGAAAACTTGACTGTCAGCGAGGTCAGTCTTTTTTTCGCATTTATTCTCAAAGAGGACTGTCGGAAGTAACAGAATACTTTTAAGCATAAACATATTAATCTAGTTAGAGACGAGCCAAATGTTTAGGTTTAAATGACCAGACCTGTTAAAAATTAGATAATTTATATTAAATGAGTTAACAATGTTCACCAACTCATCATTGTTGCATAGCTGTCTCCTTACAGAATAAAAGTATTTAGGCCATAGGCCGAGTGCAAATAAGTAGACAAAACACAATCTATACCCCACCGCTGGCCCCAGTTCTCTCCCTACAACCAATAATATCTGGAATATACTCCACCAAGCTATTCCAATGTGGGGTAGTGGAAGAGATATGAGTTAACGGCCATGGTTCAAACGCACAAGGCTTCCAACAAGATCTAACTGCTATCCAATAATAACGGCCGAGATCAAAGGCTTAACATACACCCCAGTGGTGGACTATGGCCTAACCCTTCTCATTCTAAGGAAAGACCCATGCCCAGCAGTGGGTCATTAATAGGTTGACGACGATGATGACGGTCACTCATTCAAATCCCGACCGCACCGCCGTTACTTTAATTCGTACATCGGTTGCAACAAGTCAGTCGCGGGGTGTGCGCTCCTCCTATACAATATTGTTATTATTATATTATGTATTCCCCAGAATGCAACGATCGGCACGCCGGTGTACCAAGTCGTGGCCAGTGACCCCGACGACCCGACCCAGCCGTCAGGGCAGCTGCACTATTCCATCCAACAGAGCAACGCCGACGCGAAAGTGTTTACTATCGGTGAGGAATTCAGTGGCTATTACTGCCCATCTGCCCAATTGCGGATCCCAAAAATTTCCCCCTGAAGACTGAAGTAACATCACTTTCAAGAACGAAAACCGATTTTTATTTATGATCGAAGAGTTAGTAGTAAACAAGCGTGCAGGCCACCTGGTGTTTTGTCGTCGTTGTAGCCCATGGATACCCACATCTAACCTCCAATAGGAATGAAGTCTTATCTGAGCTCGTACGTAGATGGGTCATTTCTCCTGAGGATTAAGACGACCGAAGTATGCCCGGCGACCGCACCTCTCCAACCGAACTACGAGTACCGCTTCACGACGAATTATGACTCAGTGATAGCGTATTGGTTAAATTCCGACCTTTCATG
>DWKL01001687.1:0-14110 GCA_018249415.1 Phareas burnsi | reverse complement strand
ATAAAAATTATTTACATTCCTATTGTTATGATTTAAAGAAACCTAATGTAACTTGACAATAATTTCAGATCTCAGCAAGTTTTCAACATTATACCAAAATTAGTGTCCTTTTTTACGTTTTTGTTTGTTGGGAAAGAATTTACTGGAGTTTGCTATAGTTTGCAAATTTTTCGAAGTTCATTTTGAGGTTATAAATAACCCTTACGCTTTGGCATATTTAGAACAAGGAGCAAATCGGTATTGGTATCTCTGTATATCTATTAGTCCCTAGAAGTCCATTGTTGGGCATGTCTTTCCTAGTAGGTGCCACTCTGACCGTTCCTGTAACTTATGACACCAGCTGTTTCCTGCTGTTCGGTGACAACCTGGTCTCTTTCACCGGAGCGCATCCGCCATTGAAGAACCAATATATTTGTATATAATAACAATCTTTTATTTCACTTGCTTTAAAATAACATTTTGTAAATTATAGACCAACAACAAGGCCTAGACAATAAACATTTTATCTAAGGAGATATAATATTTGATTACTCTTAATGCACGTACCTCATTTTCACAATTTATTGACAATTGTAACATTGTATTCATTAATATGTGGAATAAATACTGGGATTGTGCTATACTAATGTTCCGAATACCAAATTATAAGTTTTTACTAACATGCCTTTCTAAGAAATTTTAGTTCCGCTCTATTCAAAATATTTTAAATATAATTATTTTACAGATATTAATCTTGTCCATTTCACTTATCCCCATTGAAATTAATCATTGCACTATTTTAAAAATCAGCCTGACTTAGTAATTGAATATAAGGGTACATGTAAGGTATCAATTACATAATTGTTCACTGAATACACACTATGAAAGAATTACATATGACATCCTTCCTTGAATAGCTACTTGATAGAAATAATGTAAGGGATACTTATTCACCAGGCATGTCATGAGGAATAAGAGAGTTATGCACTAATAAGCTTCAAAAATTGAAAACTCATATATTGCAGGTTGCACAGTATCCTATCAAAGTCTTACTCAAGTTAATTTTAGTAAATGTGCAGACTGGAAGAAAAAACAGCAAACATAAGGGACCAACAGAAATAATTCTAAACTGCCAGAAAAGTTTGATGGACTTGTCTTAAAGGACCTGCCAGCCATTACCAAGACAAATTACTTCTGGTATAAAATAAAGAAATATGGTACCAAAAATATTTATAATATGAAATTTGGTACACCATTAAAAAAAAAAAAAAATAACCTTCTCCTTCTTATAATATAATTGGATCTGTTAGATATTCTTTGTTTAATATTCCTAATTATTGATTATTGGAAGCAAGATGTAAATTTTTTAAGTATTCTCAAAATTTTTTCTCAAATGAAAATTTATAACACCTAAATTGAACTATTAGCATTATCAGTATTTTTTTTATTAGTTTTGAAAACAGACATGTACAAGTCAAAATTTTAAGTATGTTTTTTATATTAATGCTGATCTGACAATAATGCATTTGAAACTACTCATACATTAATAGTTTTTAGAGAGTCTACAACTAATTAATGCACTTTTGATTTTGGTTTAGTTGCTTTCAGTCGAAATTTTATCTTACAAACTACATAATGTCGAGTTATAAGTCATAGTAAATCTTGATCCTACTCAATCTACTAGAGAATTAGAGTATAGTTTGAGTCAAGTCAAAATAAAGTAGCTACAGGTATAGGTGTCACATAAATGGAATGACCTGCAGTGAAAAACACACAAAAAAACATACCTTGAAAGAATTTTAAGTTCAAATTGCAATGAGAAAATAGATTAACTGTAGGTTATATTTAGGAACATTGAAATGAAATGAAATTATCAGACAAAAACAAGATGGTGACAATTGTGTTGCCTAGGTGTAATCCCCTATAACTGTCTGAGATTTAGCGCATAAGTAACAGCTGGCATATATAATCCAGAATAAATTTTCAGCAATATTGTTGTAATAAAATTTATAATGCAAAACCTAATACTGTATAAGCAACATTTGAAAACTACAGGAATTACTGTAAAAAAATCTTCACCATTCTTTATGTCATTGGGCAAAAATTAGAGGTACAGATCTAATTGCACACGCTCAAACAGTGAAACTTTCAATTCGTATATTACTGAATATAAAAACTTCAAGATGTTGCATAACAGCATTTTAGCTTTATGAAAGCAATGCTGTCCTATCTTAGCTCCATCTGACTATAATTTTTGTTTGACTATATTTAGTTTGATATACTTCTATTTGGTTTGATTTGATATTTTGGAAACGAACAATAGATAATGCATTTATAAACTTTGTTCAGTCCCGTACCATAGGGATCTTTCCCATAGAGTTCATAAAGGCTTTAATGATCATCCTATAAGTTAACAGAAATGTGAAGATAATAAGGGTAATTACTTGAATTAAAACATTGACTGCGGCAAACACACCTTCGTGTTTTACTGTCCGCGCCACCCATGTGGCTCGCACACATACAGTGTGTGCCGCCGTACTGGAATGCCTATTGCATTATGCGCCACATGGGTGGATTGTTTCGAATATTAGTACCGCAGTTAATGTGTTAAATAAATGTTATATACTATTAAAAAATATTTTTTAATCTTCTACATACATTTCTAATCTATTTGACGGCAATTTCATACTTAGATTTCTAACAATAATTATATTGTTTTAATACATTAGTCATAGTGTGTACATGTAATTTTAAATATTTATTGTGACTACTTCAAATGGTCTATTGTCATGCATGTTAATATTTTTTTTGGTTATTTGACTCTACTTATATGGATCATACAAAGAAACATACATACATATTTATTACGCACTTACTAGGTCTGTCTCATTCATAACAAATGATGCACCCAACTTCAATAACTATTTACATAGTGTATTATTTGGTATTACTTTCTAAAAGTGACCCATAAGATTGTCTACATAAAAAAGAGTTAGAAGAAGCGGACGAAGCACGTAGTCATTTTATACAACATTATAATCTTACTAAGAATACGAATATGTTAAAACATTTACATAAGTGTATAGATACAGGATACATTCGCCAAGTATTACCCAAAAAATAAGCCTATACATAGGGCAAAGTACAGCAATTCTTCTGCAAATACAATATCTAAGCGTGAGGCCCCATAGGAGATAGAAATGGTAGGTACCTATCGAAGTGAGCGGGAATTAACTGACAACTTACTTTGTTAGGTTCACTGGAAGAACGAGGCCGCTTCTCCTTGTTTTTTGAAAACACCGTACTCATAATGGCTAGGTAAATTTACACTAGACAATATATGCAAGCGATGACGCTATTAACAATTGAATTTTCGGTTATTATATATTCACAACTGGCAAAAACGTGACAAACATGGCGTCTAGCTCAGAATGTGTCAGAAAACTGGATAACGGAAACAATATTTTTAAATTGTTCTATTAACACTATTAGAAACTTCAAAATCAAAATAATTCAATTTTTAATGCATATAGTACATCTAATTTAAGTTTATAGGATAAACTCGATAGTAATAAACGATAAATTTCACGTTACCGCTAAGCAAGCGGTGTTGCCACAGAATTTGATACAGAATAATACGGATACAGATCATATTAAAAAACAAGTATACTTTGCAGACTATAAATAACAAACAAACCAGAGTAAAGTATAAACACCGTGGGAGACCGCTTAGTACATGCTAATAAAAGATATAGGTGATTATTGTCGCGTCTATTGGTAAGATGCTTATCTATCAAAACATTTTTTTTTAACGTTTCTAATTAATGCCTATGAGGGCAACCAAATGGACAAATCCATTCCGTGCTTACTTGTAGCTTTTACAAATCTCATAACTATTCCTTCTATTGATTCATATTCAATTTTTGTCTTCTACAATTAAAAGCAACCTAAAACACAGTAACGCGAAGTACAGGAAGGAAAAATAATTATAATTCATGATTTATTCCTAATTACAGCATTCGTCTAGTCCATTGGTCAGTCTATCTGTTTGTCCGTATGTTATAGTAATTTTACTCGGAGATTGTTGCCATAACTTATGGAGATAAACGCTATACACATATACAATGATAGTAATGAAATTATAAAGAATTAGAAGCATTCCATACAAAATAAATGAGTGATTTTTTTTTATACCTATAACATACATGAGGGGCAGAGTCTTTAAAAATGCTGTAGTGATTTTTTAAATTCAATTTTTTTATTTTGGTCAACAGTGTGAGATATGTAATAACGAAGTTAATTAATTAAATATCTTCAAGTTTGGGGTGCAACATTCAATAAATTAAAAAAATTAAAGTAAAACATGGAAAAGATTTTCAATGAAAATTGGTTTGAATATAATATTTTGAGTTGTTTTTTAAATATGAAATATATTTGGTTACGCGCTATTTTGAGTTTACGGGCTATAAAAATAATTTGGCTTTAATAAACTCAAGAGATTTATTACCGCTATCTTAGTAATTGATTCTACTTAACTACATAATTACTAATATACAAAGTGGACGTTCATGCGGTCTTCAAAATTTTCACTTGCTGTGGTGCGTTACGTGATTTTTGGGTTTTGTTACTAAATGTATATGTATTTATGATTATACATAAATAAATAAATATACGTGTAAAGAAACAAAGCAAGACGACAAGCTTATAGTCTTATTGCAATGAACACAGTAAAACTGTATCCGTTTCGTGTATTCTGAACAACAATATCGTATCTGACCGCTTCTGCCAGGTAGAATCGGACCGGCAGAGTATCGGTACTTGGCAAAATAATGGGCTTCAGATTTAAAAGTCCGTTGAATCAACGTCAAATTCTAAAGAAATATTTCGATTTTTTTTATTAAGACTTTCAATTTGATTATAATTTTAATTAATCACGCTACAAAATATTACTACAATAAACTGGAAAGTATTTTTTTAAGAATTTCATATAGATTTTGAAATGACTCAATCATTACAACTGTGATACTAGAAAAAATGGCACCTATTATGGTATTTTGTGCTACGGGGATATCAAAAATAAAATTTCAAAGTAGTTATATTATGAGCTTTTTAGTCTCGATATTTTTGAAAAGGTCGTTTCCATAAAAACCAACGTAAATTACAATAAAATCACTTTGATAATTGGTATATTCAATTTGTACAACGCTAAATCAATTTGACAACTAGAAAGTCTAATAGTGGACGAGTTTAAAACTAGATAGGTAGTGATTCAGAGCGTACTTTATTCTTTGTTATAACCTCTGTGGTATAAGTTGTAGCTAAAATTTTGACTAAGTATTAAAAACTCATAAAACAAGTCACTTAACACGTAGATTAGATTGCTTGTCCTAGGCCCGTCGCAAGAAAAATTAGAATTACTTTTTTCTTATATTAGTAATAACTTTTAACTGAGTTTTTAATATAGTATATTATTAATAATATCTGGATATTTGAAATCTACATGTCATATGCGTGTAATAGAAAAAGAACTTACCACCTTTGCATAGTACGTATTTATGACTCTTATTAACTAATTTCCTTGCTTGGGATTTATCTTTAGAATAGAGCCATATCATTTTTGGGGTAGAAAAGGGTTATTTTGGATAAGATCTAACCTCTTTCCAACGATAATACTCGACCCGCGGTAGGACTTAGTTTTTTTAAATCGCATTTTTTATCTTTCTCCTCACCGTGTAATGGAATAACTTTCTGTAATTGTTGTTTAACATAAACGTCTTAAAAATTTACTTTGAGTACATCACTTCGTAATTTATTATTGCTACATAGTTTTGTATAATAATATAATATTTAGTAACTGCTTAGATTTTTATATATATATTTCATATATTTTTATAAAACTTCCAGTCTTTTCATGCTTGTTTCCGATCATTGAAACCATAGTATAACTAGTATAGGAAGCCCAACAATTAGTTGTGAGTATGATATTACAGAATCCAACTGCGAGACCGATTGTGCACCTTAAGGAGAGGATGCATGGGAAATCTAGGGGCTACTCTTTTGACAAAGAGTAGCCTCGCTTTAGGTATAATGCCATAGGAGTATATAATCCTACAGTATATATTATAATGATACAATATTATAACATCATACCACTTTATTCATATTAGTAAATAATCAGATCCGCTATTGCGGTAGGATCAAACCAGGCGCAGTCGTTACACTGAAGGATGGAGATGGTCTGCCCTCTAATGGCCTATAGTATAGAAGCGTAGACCCTCTGAGATGAGTATGTGAACCCTGGTCGCGCGGTTGTATATATCGTTCTTAATCGATATATAAAACTACCGCTCAACTAACTAACTACGCTATTGCCCTATCAAGTATAGCTGGTGCGGACGTACCCATCCCGTATGCCACATACGGTTGAAAACAATACAATGTCGTGGTAATTAGTCCATGGACAATGATTCTTCTCTGGTTTCTAAAAACAATTACCTTCCGTAGCTTCCATACGTATGGGAAGTGGCGTGTACGGAGATTACCAGTGAAGATCCTTATCATTACAACACGAGCTCCTCTGGGAAGCATGGGTAGCGACATTTTGGAGATTTCATCATTGCCTGGTGCTTTACCTCCAGGCAGATGTAAATTAGCCTGCCGTGCCTCTCAAAACACAACCAAGGGACCAGGTCGCTCTAAACTCAGGGCATTAGGTGCACGCCCAAAGTTCTATCACTTAGCGTTTTTTCAGCTTATCTAGAAGACGGACTGGTACTTCCATATCATTGTGATTTGCTCCTACTGGGGCCTGAGTCGAGGCCGCCAAGGCGTCATGAATTTCAGTCGTGAGGACTTTAAGGCGGCTTTCACCACCTTAGATGATAGCTGACCGCTAAACTTGATCTGTTAATATTATGGATTTTAAACCTTTTACCAGTTCAACTTTCTGCAGGGACCCAGGAGCACCACATACAATATCTGCCAATTTAGCAACGTTATTCCATTTCAAAAATCTGTGCTTCCATGTTTTTTATGTGTTTTTTAAACGATTTTGGCTTGTGCATCTTATAAATAATAGAAAATAAAGTTGCGTCACCAAAGGATTGGTTAGGTTGGGCTAGTATTTAATAGTCTCATATCCCACTTTACCGAAATACATTTTACGAATATGACACGATAAAGGTTGTATGAATAGAGCGATTTTCAACTCCATTTTTTAGAGAAATATGTACACGACCCAATGCCTAAATATCACTCAAAAATCGTGCGGTACTATCAAAAAGCAATCCCCTTGTCTGTCTATTCACATTTATATACAAAATAAAGATCCACAAGCAGCGATTCAAAAACGTCCTCGGTAAAAAAGATTACACAAATCAAGATTGTGTACTCATTTTGGTCAGTATAGTTTCATGTGTATCGCCATATGTACGAAAAAAATGGCGATTTACATTTCATACTAATAATATAGATTCCAAAGCTTTTGCTGTATTAAGCATGTTGTCTGATAACTGGTTTATTTGTCAACAGTCAATCTGGAGTCGCTTATCCAAAGGCTTGATGTAGGGAAATAATTTGTTGCAATTTCAGTAAAACTTCTGAATTCCTGAATGTTTTGAACCATAATCACTAAGCCAACAATTTTATATTCCTTGGCTCAAAATAAACTGATCTTTGTAGGATCATCCTTTAGAGATTGTATGCAATATGTACTTCAAAAGTGAAATTTGGGCCTAAATATCTATACTGTACTGATTTTAGTAATAATAATAGATTACAATAATACAAGAATGTAAAAACATACATATGTATAAATATTATCCTAAATTAAAACTAAAACTCCTATAATATAATCAATAAATTCTTATAAACTAAATAAATGAGCCACATTGCTGTCTTGCATGTATCGAAGACACTCACAGTATAACATGCCGGATAGTCAATTTTCTGTTTATTTACCAAGGTAAACCTTCTGGTGAGAAGACTCAATCAGGCTTGAAATAAATTCCTTATACAAGACCTACGCTATTGATACCTAAATTCCTATCATCTCTATTGCGAAGGGCCCAAATATGTAGCCCACTAGAAAGGCTAGATATTTGCACCATTTTACAGCTTGCACAGATTCTGATTTCACATTCACACCTTACATCGAGGTTGCCCATATGTGGGATAGTGCCAAGGTATAAGCACACTATCCTATACTAATGACCTTCTTTTTTTCCAGGATATTGTTCCTATTTTGACTTACATGTTAAAATTAAATAAAAGAAGAATGTGAAATAACTAAGAATTTATTAACCTAAGTTAAATTTTAAGTAACAAAAATGCTATTGGTACTAAACAAGAAATACATGTCTCTAAACAGGGAGGAGTCAGTGGGCACAATCCAGCCAGTTGCCTAGTAAAGTCCAATGAGATATTAATGTATTAAGGAAAACAAAAACATTTTAAAAACAATGTATGAAGTAATATTGAAAGACTAAACTACTATACTGCACTTTGTTGAAACCAAATTATTTTCAGATACAATCAACAGTTTCTGTAAACTTTTATAATGTGTGCTTGGGATATATTTATATAGACAACTTTCAAAATTGTATATCAATATAAACCTTACATACTTACTGTTTGTGATTTGTATGATTGTTTTCCCTTTAACAATATATTTGTAAAAATACCTATTAGCTTTCTTCCCTTACCCTGATCTATATAAAATTCCAGCTCCATGTCTTATATATTCGTTTTTATTTCAATTTTGAATAATAGTACTTATTTCAATTAAAATACCAATCATATTTGCAATTAAAATGCTTTAGATAGTTCACAAATAGCTACATAATCATTTTGCAATGTAAGCTTGTTCAATGCGTACATCATCAACTGGACAATCATCTTTATCACATTCAACTAAACCTATTCTTTTAACCACAGACATCCCGCTTTGGACTCTCCCAAATATTGTATGCTTTCCATCAAGCCACTGAGTTGGTGCTAATGTAATGAAGAACTGCGAACCATTTGTGTCTGGACCAGCATTTGCCATGGATAATATTCCAGCTCCAGTATGTTTTAAATCTGTTGTTATTTCATCATCAAAATACAGACCGTAAATAGATTGGCCTCCTTTCCCAGTACCAGTGGGATCACCAGCCTGTATCATAAAATCTCTTATCACTCTATGAAACTTTGTGTTATTGTAGTAACCTCTTCTGACTAATTCCATAAAATTTCTACATGTAAGTGGGGCGTGCTTCCAGTACATTTCTAAAACCATACTGCCCATTCTGTAAATAACATGTGAAATTAGTAATAGTCATTAAATTGTTCTAAATATATTGCAATATGCATTGCAATGTAGTATAAAGTTAATCTTACGTTGTTTCTATAACTGCTACTGGTGGTTGCCACGATTTGTCCGGAATACCGGCATTTGCATACCCAAGCATTATGACCTGTGAACTGAATGGATAAGAAAATAAATATGTTTAGAATATAAATTCATAAATTATAAAGCGAATTAATTTTAATAAGATGAGTGTTACATTTTAAATTAATTATTACAAATACGAATTAAAACCACGTTCCACTTTTACTTGCAATAAATTCAGTTAACTAATCTAAATATCCACTAGTCGCTTTTAAATTGACAGATTTCAGCCAGGACAACAGACATCGCAACAGTATCCAATCGTGCATCGCAGTGATACCAGCATACCACCTAATCTAAATAACTTAAGCCTTCTCGACATTACTCGCGGAGTTGACCGAAAGCTAGTGTAGAAGAGAGTATTTTATGTTTCCTCTTGCAACTTTGACTCATTTCCAATGCCACGATGAGTTTTTCAAATGTAATGCGCTCTTACTTCGCAATTCCGTGAGTAGTGTATAAAATATATTTTATTGTAATCTATATCTATAGCACTCCCTCTATGTCATATACATAAGGTCTTTTTGACGTTAGCACACATCCGGAATGAGATAACTGAGAATTGAGATTAACATCAAATTGACGAGTGTACAATTGTTGTAACATTATTACTTAACTAATTAATTATTAATTAAATATAAAATACTAAAGGAACAATTTAAAGAAGCAGAGATCTTCGTAGTTTAACTGCGACGGCACCATTGCCACATCTACCCACACATAGCTGGGACGTAAATTTGCTGAATTCTAGCTTGAACGGTATGTTAAGGAAAAGATGCAAAATATTAGGCGTTCCAACTTTGTCTTTAGATACAATAATGCATCGGTAATCGATTTAAAGTAGGAATTCTGTTCTAAATTGGTTCGGTTACTGGTTATATAAATACATGGGCGGCAATAATCGTCTTCTTACAGGTGAAATCCTGGTCTTATTTGTTTACATTGCACAAAAAAAGTTAAATATGTAACATTATACTACAAGCTGTGATAGCCTTCTGATTAAGATTCCAGTCTATCATGCGGGATGTCCAGGGTCTTTAATTTTTTGAAATTGTGTGCGTATTAGAAATTATTTATCACTTGCTTTAACAGTGAAGGAGGAAACTTCTGAGAGTTCTATGTAAAGTTTTAAATGTTGTCTGAAATCTACTAATGGCCAGCGCGTTGGATTATGGCCTAATCCCGATGATGATGATGAAAGGAGACCTGTGCCTAGTAATTGACCATTAATGGGTTGATGATAATAAACATACATTGAAATTGCATTTAACTCGTTAAGCTAGTATTGATTATGTTCATTCGTTTGAAAATTATTTTCAACTATATTCGTATTTCGCATCGTGATAACTGCAAAATGAAGTAAGCAATCTAAGAGAAAATTCAATTATACGGCGCATTCCGTGCAATATATTTACGGTACAGATACCGACAATTTAATGATTCACATATCAATAAATGTGATTGAAAGATATTTCATATTTTGCCATAACAAAAATGATCTCCGCGTTCGTGTCCATCTCAATTCGCGGAAAGTTGCCGAAAGTGTAGAAGGAACTTTATACCAAGTGCACAGATTAAAAGCGATTGTAACACTGTCTAAAAGTATAGAATGCACATACCTACGTAGTTTATCTGTATATCATGGAAGACATTCATATACTCTCTGTGGACTGTGGATGGTAGATGACATGACATGTAATACAGTAGATAGTGATAATAGCAGGGCAGGGCTGAAAGATTAGTTTAGTGAAACCTACGTTGAACTCATGGAGTCAGATCATCAACCAAAATTGAGTCCCGTGAGAGCCTTTCAAGGTATGTTACAATTTATTATGCTTCGCAACGTATTATAGATCCGGAATTATTTATTCTTGTTATGTTTTGCTACGTACGCAGTTCTACACGGAAGTTATTTAGAAGAAGATCCAAGCACAAGTCTTTCTGAGTACCACGATTACGAGCCCAGCTTGGAATTTGATGACTCAGAGTTAATACAATCTACAGGTTTAGGTAAGTACTTATTTATATTATACATATCTTTCAGTACATATAAGTATTCGTTATCTACTTGTTATGAAATTAACCATTTGCTTATACTGGAAGAACTTTATGATCCATAGTGTTTTGTAAATAATTATCATTTATCCTTAACATATATTACTAAAAATACTATTTTACATCCCATTAATATCGTTACGATATTAATGCGATTAAACATACACATTTTAAAATACAATATTAATCCAAATTACTCAGACCTAGACAATATTTTCTTCTTTTATATATACCATAACAAAATTGTATAACTCAAATATTAAAAAAAAAAATTTAAAATAATTCATATGATTTATATCTTCTTGTTTTTGGACACATATTGCCTAATAAGATAGCTAGCTAGATCTCTTCTCAAATATTATTACCTGGCATATTAAATACTAAAATATGTTAGAGGCGCAACAATTTTAAAAATGGTAATTGAAATCTATTAATTATAGAGGGTATAAATAAGTAATATTTTAAGACCCAGAGGGTAATACGCGAATCATAAGATAAAGGTAAATGAGAAATTATTAAATTTTAACTTAGTATTTGAAAAGCGAGCCTTAATTTATTGTTGATGAGAAAAAAATTTAAATTTGTTATAAAATAAACTAGAGCAACTTGTCCTCATTTGCAGCAGCAGCATGGGACGATGAATTGTTTTGATCCAGTATGATACATAGTTGCCCCATACCATTTATTCTGATAAATTACATGTAAAATCTATGCCTTAATCATTATTGCATGTATTTGTGAAAAGAATAATAATACATGCTCAACTATGTCCATTAACAAATATCGCTATGAATAAGATATTGGACTTTTCCAGTAGCCTGCATTCTCTACAAATTTGTATAGAATTTAAACCGAAAGCTGTGTGAAGTGAAGTGCAAAGAAATTAAAGAAAATAATGGTGATCGAGTAGTAATTCACCCCTCAATAACTTAATCATTTATTTTAATCAAATATTTGTCATTAATGTTTGTGGTGCTAAACTTATTTGATGAATTTTTGTGAATGTGAATTTTTGATAATTAGTTAAAGTTTGTATGTAGTAAATGTTCATTTGTATTATTTTCACTAACATTTTTCTGATACATTCCTTCATCAATCGAATTTACATAAGCAATTACTCAACAACCATTTCAACTGTATATTTTTATAATTATTGTATAAGTATGTAATTCTTCTGTAACCCAATAATTGCTCTCTAACAAGGTATATGTAAACAATATAGCTCGTGTCCTCCTATTGGTTGGCTTGCTTTTATGTTTCAATTTGTATCTACACAACATAATATCCACAGGAAATTGAATTAGTTAACTGTCTGATGTTCTATCATTGCAAATTGCATGTGATTGTGGTTTGCACTCAGACGGGCTCACATGGATGTAACAGATGTTTATTTTTTTATGGTTGTACTTATTAGAATTTTCTTTTTTCTTATTAGATTTACAGAACAGATGTTGATACAAGATTTGGACCACAAAAAGGGCTATCAGTAGTAATATAGATACAATATTGTACAAAAATGTTCTATACTATATCTGTGTCATATCCATAACTAAAAAATTAATGAGTAGGGTAGTGTTGTCAAGAGTAATGCATGTTATTATTCTACAATATTTACTTTAGACACATTATATTAATGTCAATTGATTCAAACATATTCATATTTTTCAAAAGTTAACTGGTAGGATGTGGCTTCCAACAGCATTTTTGTACTATATTTAATTAGGTAGACTATATCGATAGGTTCATATGTATCCATAACTTGAAAAATGACCATAGTACAACTATTTGGTTCAACTTCGTATTTTTGTGTATTGTAGCAGTATGCCTTGTGCATTGAAGGTCCCACTAAAACCAGAATAAACAATATTAAGAGTGATAGTAGTTTATAATTACAAAATAATTTTATACAACTATCACAAAATTATTTTTAAACCTTCTAACTCAAAGTTACTATTATTAACTGTGTATATCTATTACATTTAACTTATCACTTGCATTATATTATAGGGTATGTTTGTTTTTCAGAAAGCCAACCCCTATACCTTTTTTATCTTCCCAAGAACAAAATTTAACCATAGTATACTAAGAAATTTCACTCAAACGTTTTTTTAGAGTATTTCCCTGAGTTTTCATGCAAGTGTACATTAATGTAAACTGGGGAAATATTGAGATTCAAGTAAACTTGAATAAGAGGCAAATTAAATCATCAGTGTCACAGGCGGGCGGGCGGGTTGTTTAGAATTCTAGGATGTTTTATATATGTTAATAATGTTTACCTATACTGACTAATCCATACTGATATCACATTGACTGATCGAACAAATACACCTTTCTATTTGGTGTGAAATTTTTTATTAATATATACATATTATCAAGATCAGATGTTCAGGACTTTTTTCTCATAGACCACTTTCAGAATTTAGTTAGTTTCGGTGGACCCCTTGCAGCTACATTCCTACCGCATTCCCAAAACTCGACAAAAAATATGAAGATTAGATCTAGTTTTTACAAGTAACATTCGCTGAGCTTCTTAAAATATTATCTGCCTACATGCCTACATGCCACAATGATAGGTGAAGTCAAGCCAACATTTTAGTTATATATATGTATATATTTATATACTATATATATACATATATAATATTT
>DWKL01001686.1:0-14114 GCA_018249415.1 Phareas burnsi | reverse complement strand
TTGAGGTTGGATGTGGGTGTCCATGGGCTGCGGTGACCACTTAACATCAGGTGGCCTGCATGCTCGTTTGCTACTTAACTAAGATTAAAAAAAAAATGTCTGTCAGTCGTTTCTCCTCGGTACCGTAGTTTGATCATGACCACGATCCATGCAATTGGATCCAAATATAGGTCATTAAAAAATCGCATATCATAAGTACCCGTTTCCATGCAACTGGATCCAAATATAGGTCATTAAAAAATCGCATATCATGAGTACCCGTTCCCATGCAACTGGATCCAAATATAGGTCATTAAAAAATCGCATATCATAAGTACCCGTTTCCATGCAACTGGATCCAAATTTAGGTCATTAAAAAATCGCATATCATAAGTACCCGTTTCCATGCAACTGGATCCAAATATAGGTTCACGTATCGTGAGAACCCGTTACATAATTAGAACTATACCACCACCTAGAGGGTTCTACTATTATCAAATGTATATTGCTTTGTGTTAACATTATAATTATATTTCCGTATAATGTAAAAATCAAAACTTTATCAATTGATGTAACTGGCATAATATATGGAATGTTTAAACTTTTTTTAAAAATAAAGTTGTCTTAAAAAGGAAGAAAGAGATTATGTTTTAAGATGGTGGGTGGAATGTTCTTGTAAGGAATAATCCCAAAAATATACGGATGAGAAAATGCTACTAGTGTTACACTGTTAGTTATTTACTCCTTTAAAAGTTGTTTTTCAATAATATAAATATATATCTTTTCTTCATTCTTTAATAATGATGCGTTATGGAATTTAGAGCGAAATATTAAAGACTATTGTATAAATGTCACCTCGGACAGCCAACTGGCGAAAATATCCAAGTGCCGGCTGAAAGTGGACGTTCCGTGAAATACATAAAAAATTGAATAAGTTTCCAAGTCATTTACACTCTACGACTTTACTGTTTTATTAGGTTTTTTATTGCGCGAGTGTTAGGTTCTTCGCGAGAAGCCTTAAAAGAGTTCTGATAATGGTCAAACTTTTTGAATACCGATTTTAACATTGTTGAAGTTTTTCAAATAAATTATGATATTTTTAAAGTATGTTATGACTTAACAGTCTGTACGTAACCTAAGAATCTGTACTGGTTTTGTATAATAAGCGATTGATTTATTTGAGCACAGTTAAAATTTTAATAGTTTACAACCTATGCTATCATCAAAACGATAATGATATAAAAAGGATAGGCTTTATATTCAAATATAAAATGTAACTCAGCTTGTTACTTTGCCCACGATCACTACTGGACACAGCATTTTTCTAAAAAATATCCTATCTCTCCCTTTATATTTCACTCTTTTGGATTCCCAAAATTAAGTTGTATAGACAGACAGGAGGTATTTGTTTCAGGGGGATAGACAGAATATGAACTTTGACTTTGACTGCAGTAAACACACCTGTCGTGTTTTACTGACCGAGCCACGTGCGGCTCGCACGCATACGTTGTGTGCCGCCATATTGAAACACGCCTGTTTTGTTGCGCGCCGCATAGGTGGATTGTTTCCAATATTAGCCGCCGCAGTCAACTATTAAAATGATCGCTTTGACATCGCATACAGACGTTTTAATTTATATTTTTGTGTAGATAATTTGAAACGTTAATTAATTTCCAACAATTATTTAATTAGCAGAAAGTTGACAAATCCTTTAACGCCAAAGCGTGGACCCATCTATTTACAATTACTACATGTATTACATACTGTTACAACCAGACAGACAGATCGGTAATGGATAATATAGATCAAGGAGTCGTGTCGCAATCGTCCCGGGTGGTCCAAACGACATCGGTAACTGTATTCAATGTTATTTTCGAATTGCAAGCGCTGAATGCAAACCCGCCAGTTCTGAAAAAGCGCACCGGCTGAATGGAGCATCGGTTGCGATAAAAACTGAAGTTCTTTTTACAAATATTAAAAATGTAGTTCCACTATTTGCTACACTAACAGCGGTCAGCGACAAACAATGGAATGTTCTATTGAATTTAAATAAAGAATGCGGAACTTCAATCACTTTTTTAAATTCTTGGATCGTATATATTACGGAACTTCTTCGTTCCTTCAAACTCTTAGGTCGTATACATAAAGATTTTTGGCTCAAGCTAATTCTAATTCAGTATTCATTAACCGCAAACCAGCAAAGGAGAATGTAAAATAAAGGCAAACTTAGTGCATGGCTCCAACTGTTTTAATGTCCCATGCTGGGTACGGGTCTTTTCCTACAACTGGGGAAGACCTAGACCATACTTCACCACACTGCTCCAATGCGGGTTGGTAGAGATATGGGCTAGTGGCCAACCAACGTCGAATGTTTTCAGACCGCCCACAAGGCTCCCGACAAGATTAAATGGGAACATCAAATTTTTATTTTATGAAACACGATCGGTCTTACATGCTGGTTGTGTATCGACATATAGGAGATATTTTTGACATTCTGATATTTACCCGGGGCCTGATGTTTCGCTTGTGCGGTATCAAATCGCTGCACAGCGGAATGATACCGCACGATTTCAGACGACCCCATTGTGAAGCACACGGAGTCGACACGGACTACCAATTTATATTGTAGTAAATAACATTGAGAATCAAGAACATAATAGAAAAAAACATGAGGAGATCTACACCCTTACTTTTTTTATTTAAACATTTATGCACACGTTATCAAAAAAAAACAAAATAAAAAAAAGATGATATACAAAGAGTTTTATTAAAGGGTGTGCACAGATAAACGTGTATCAAAATAAACATTTATTCTCTTCTCTCATAAAAAAAACTATTTTGTTCTGCTTCCTCGCTTAGCTTCTCGCTACACGGCAGCGATGCAACGAATACCTTAGTTCGGCCATTTCGCAGTTTCGCTACACTTGTAGCATTTCTATGTTCCTCAACTGTTCCTCTTTCAAGCTTATTTTATAGCATTATTTATATAGACGCTAATTTCATTATTTCGTTTCTAGAGCAGCGCATAGCCAATTAAAATCTCAAGCTAAAAATGTATTTAATTTTAAATTGAAAGTTCGTGATTATTTTACACGTCGAATTCCTTATTGAAAATCATATTTCAATTCTCAATATTACTAAATATTGTTACTTTAAATTGTATCGACTTTTGAATAGATCTTTAGCTGTATGTAGGTATTATTTGACTCTTCGTTTTGACCAATTATTGCAATTATTTTTCTTGATCCGCTGTAATTAAATTTCAGGATTTTTTAAACCCTTCTTGATTCAAATCCAAAGGCACCATCACCATTACATATATTTTCCAGTCGTGGTAAACGCTGCTATGATAACAGGTAAGCAGTGACAACTTAGTGTTTAAGATTCTGAACTCTTACACTAGGTGTCCTGGGTTCGAATCTCGTACGCACCACGGATTTTCCAAGTTATACATATTATAAATTCATTATCACTTGCTCTAACATTGAAGAAAATGTCGTGAAGAAACCTGCTCATCTAAAAGTTTTTTGTAAATAAGGTTTCGAAAGTGTGTTCCGTCTACCTATCCGGACTTGGCCAGTGTAGTTTGATGTTGAAAATTTCCAACCAATGGTGAGAATGTAGTCGAAGATGAAGAATTCTACATTTAAACTATTTTAAATTTAAAATATCGATTTCAGCGATGCGATCAATGAAATCAAAATTCATCATTTAAATGTTTTCTTGACTGTGAATCGAACCCGAAACCCTCAACATATCTGAAGGGTAACCGCTTTCAAAAGTAATCAATTTTTAAATGTTGAACCCATTTTAGCATCAAAAGTAATTCGAACGAATACACATCGAATCGTCAGCAGGTGACGGTATGAAAAATGGAAAAAATCGAACCCGGAAGTTCGATACTGGATATATTTTATATTTCTAACGCATTTTTAAAGTTACCTTTGACGTGGTGAAAAATATTGGATAGGTACATACGTCGAAATGCCGATATTTATTACAGGTGAAAATTGTTGCTGTGAACTGTGTGTGATCGGAATCAGTTCATTATTTATTTGGTTCCAATTTTTTTATATACCAATGCTGGGCACAGCTTTCTTCCTACAATTGGAGAACGCTTCAAGCATACTCCACCACGCTGTTCCAATGGTGACTGGTGGAATACGGTTTAGTGGCGAAACTGTGTCAAATGTTTTCAAACCGCCAAGAAGGCCTTCGACAGGGTTTACCGACTGCTATCTAGTGATAGCAACCGGGACCGACAACTTTGCGTGCGTGACAACGTTCCTAAGCACGGAAGGGCGCATAAAATTTAACCACTAGCGGTTATCAATCCAACTTCCGACCACGCCCAGCGTTGCTTAACTTCGTTGATCGGTTACGATATACGAAAGCCCTATGGTTATGCTATATGGTTATATATATATTTAAAGGGCTATGCGCCCTTTAAAAATAAAAGGTTACCTTTTCTTTACACAATTAAGAAATGAGTACACCGTTATCTAGTGCTAAATGGTCACCTCTTATACAAATCTGTAACAAACCAAAAATAAGAAACACGACATAATTAAAGATTAAAGAGTTTAAAAAATATATTAAGCACTAATATAAAATATATTTTGTGCATCCGTTAACAGCTACAATATATAGACACTAGGTAAATCCATTGTCCGAGGGTCCAAAAAGTGTTTGTGTGTGATGGTGTAAGTGTGACTGAAATAAGTTGCTTTTCATAAATTAAACTTTGCATTGCACTATTTTTGAGTCTAATGAAAATTAAGCTTAAGTGAGAATTAAGCTACAATTCAACATGTTTGTCTTATTACACCCGTGAAATAAGAACACAGCAAGCACTCCGCTAAATGCAAACGGGAGGCAGGTGTCAGGTTATATGCAGCAGAGACGCAGTTGCCACCTTAAACTAACAATACAAATGAACGTACTGTAATGAACATAAACATTTGCTTTCGGAAGTGCTCGCAAAGTGGCCATACTTACAGTGCCATCATAACTACTCGACATAGCAGCGCGCCTCAAGAGATCGTTAGCTAGAGTCGAGCGATAGAGTCGGGCTCGCTGCAGCGGCCCGGCAAAATGATGACTGCATTGTTTATTATCGTAAAGTGGCATTACTTTCGTCCGTATATTGTTAAGTAAGGAATGGTTTTAGCCATGTTTGATGTGGACCTTGGAACCAGTAAACCCGAAAAAGTTGCTACGGAATTATGTACGGTGCTGGACTTCTGCTACAGTTCGACCGAAGCGGTACCACCGTCACACTCGCCGTGAAGCATCTCTTGTGTTCCAGTTGGAGAGGTATGGCTATTGGCTACACTTACAGTGGGCCGACCATTTTTGTCCAAGGAGTAGTGACGCATCTACATGCTACTCCAGATAAGGTTTCTGGTTTGAAAATGGATGTGGGTGTCTACGTACTGCAGTGACCGTTTAACATCAGACGGCCTGCACGCTCTCCTGAGACTCTCCCGATAACTATTTTTGTGATTGGTGGTAGAACTATAGTTCGTCCAAAAAAGTACCATCGCTACCCTCAAAAGCCACTGAAGCAGTTTTTGTTTCGGTTGGCGAGGTGCGGTTGCCGGGCACACTTACAACGAGGCGACTATCTTAGCCCTCAGGAGTATTGACGCATCTACTTACTACATCAGACAGAACTTCAGCTTTATTTGAGGTTAGATGTGGAACCATGGACTGCAGTGAACACTTAACATCAGGTGGTCGGCATACTCGTTTGCTATTCTTCTAAAATAAAAAAAGGAATAACTAGACAAGGCCTGGGGCATACTTCAGCTCGCTGCTCCGATACGGATTATAAAAAGTGATACGGGTTAGTTACAAATTAATTACAAAGTTAGTACCAATCCGTGTCAGATATTTGTACACTATATGGCCTCCGACGATATTTAACTACTGCATTAAATGATAACTATTCGGCCCGCCAGCTTAACGTGCTCTCCGAAGCAAAAACATGCATGAAATGTAGCCATTATAACGTGCTTTCCGAAGCAGAAGCGGGCATGAAATGTAACCACTAGCCGTCATCCATCCAACTGCCATACGCCCTAAGTTGCTTAACTTTGCAGATCGGTTACAATTAGCACAAACCGCGAGGCTAAGTACGTTTCTCCTTGAATTATAAAATACGAATTATTCCACACAATCCTCAAAGAACCCTCTTTTAAATAAAATCTACCAAGAATCAGTTTCTATTGTCGCCTGACTACGCAATAATCGATTTACGGCTAACAGACCTTTAGCTTGGTCAACCGAGCAGAACTAAACTAACCCTAATGACGGCTAAATTGAAAAGATACAGACGGGAACAGATCCAATAGCTTTATGATTAGTCGTCTACTTTGTTTTCGTTTGACGGACCATGAAATTGGCTAGTAACGTTACAGGGTATCGTATTGAGGTTATAGGCGACCGCAAAAGAACATGCAGTCCACCTGGTGTTAAGTATACGCATATATGTATATATTCCACATCTAAAAGAACAATGACGTAAGTATAAAAAAATGACGATTGGCACGTTGAATTGTTGATGTTTTTGGTTCCCGTCGTAGAAGATCTGTCTACAGAAAATATCCCAGAGTAGTTCTTATAGTAGTTTTCAATAAAAGTATGAATTGGTATAACTCAAAATACGAGCGATATTTACAATACCAAACTTATAAACACATCTCCTGTAAAATTGTAAAAGCGTAATAACGTCGTTGTTCTGTTATATGTGCGATATATATTTAAATAAATATCTTTGTATGTCACAGATTATATTGTATTTTATTGTATTGAGATCTCATAGAAATAGTGTAAGAGGTAATAAAAATATTATTGCATAATTAGTGCCTCGACGGCTCCAAGCAGAAATTGGTTTTCTTAGGATTATTCCTTCACATTAAGTGTTTTAAGGTTGAACTAAACTAAAGATGGTAACATTTAAAAAAACACACCCACAAACAACACTTAAAATTTGGTCTCACGTCTAGACATTGCGTAACCTGACGTGAAGATATGGCGATTCGTCCAAAACTGGCACCGTATTTCACAGCCGTACTCATTATGATTACGGCATTAAAAATCAGTGATAGCCTAGTCCTTAAGATTCCGGCCCCTCACCCTGTCTGAAGTTCGAGACCAGCAAGAACCTCTAATTTTTCAAAGTTATGTGCGTATTAAAAATTAATTATCACTTGCTTTAACGGTGAAGGAAAACATCGTGAGGAAACCTGCACACCTGAGAGTTCTGTGTGAAGTTCTTGAAGGTGACTGTGGCCTAACCCTTCTCTTTCTGAGAGGAGACCCATGTCCAGCAGTGGGATATTAATGGGTCGATGATGATGATGATGACTCATTGTGAACACATTTAATTATCCAATTTAAAATACTTGGTATCAAAAGTAATTTAACAAACAATGCAGTAATTATTTCGCTCGGTTCACAACGAGTCTAACTTTATTGCCTCTTCATTTCAAGTGCAGGTACGATGAAACCGTAAGTAGAGCCACTTTGCGACCTAGAATGTACATTGCCAACTTTCAACAAAATATTTTATGAAGTTATACTTCTTTTGGCGCGTTCGGGAGAATGATAACAGTGAATTTTTAAAATGCGCGCGCACACGACATCTGAAATCGACACCATGAAGTTGGCTAATTATGATTAACATTTATATTTGATACAAAAACACTCTAAAAGCGACCCTAATCCGTTGCAATAATGTTCGTGTGGAATGTTATATTTTAAAAACAGTTGCGAGTATCAAAACAATACACAAACGAAAAACAATGGAAAAGCAACTTAAACGCGTTGCAACAAAGACTTTGAAAGATGCAAATGTGAATAGATTTTTAAAAATTACTGTAGCGATTACCGAAGCAAATTGAAACGTATTTGTATAATGCTAAGGTTGGTTTTTAATTGTCATTATTATTTTATTTACAGTCTGAAGTTGTTCAACTAGTTCGCTTAAAGTATTTTTTTATGTTTCAAGAGTAACAAACGAACATACAAACTACCTGACGTTAAGTGGTCATTGCAGCCCACGGACACCAACATGTAACCTCAAACAAAACTTAAGTTCTATCTTAAGTCGTACGTACGTAGATGCATCAGTACTCATGAGGACTAAGATGGTCATTTCGCTGTAAATGTGCCCGACTACCGTACCTCTCCAAACGAAATACAATGCTTCACAGCGGATTATGATAGCGGCAGAGGTATTTCCCCGGACTTTCTATAGTTCTAGTACGTATCAAAATCAGTTATGAAGTGATAACAATAAACGTATTACATATAATCATTAATTTAAAACGGCTATAGAATACATACAATACATTAAGAATACAGTCCATGCGGTATCTTAAATCCCACTAACGATCTCTTGAGGAAGCCTCGAGTGCAGTGCGATTAGAGCAAGCATGGACAGTTTACGATCTGGTTTGCACGAGCACTATTATCTTACGTGTCTGTTGTTCTGCCTCTGTCGTTCATTGTGAGATAGATAGAGATGGCACATGTGTTTCAATTAAATTGTAAATTGTCAAGTTAATTTCAAAAGGCAGCCTTTGTATCTGGTATTGAGTAATATTTTTAACTTAAATCGTCTTATTTACAAACTTATCTTTTAATAATTAATAACCTGTTATGTCCCAGTGGACACTGGTCACCTCTCAGAATGGGAAGGATTAGGCCATGGTCCACCACTTTTGTCAACTGCAGATTGGTAGAATTCACAGCACTTTGAGAACGTCACTGAGTACCTTCAGACATGCTAGGTTCCTCATAATGTTTTCCTTCAAAGATAAAGCTAGTCATAATTAATTTCTAATAGGCACGTAACTTTGAAAAACTCAAATTCTGAGTCTGGGATCAAACTCTGAACCCTCAGTGAGTGAGGTAGAAATCTTACCACTAGGCTATCAATATTGTATGTACAAAAATATCTACCACTTTCAATTATATTTTTATTTATAAGTAATTTATTTCAAATTATTCGTTGGTTTGCGACACTAACCCTATACTTATGCGACGATCTGCGTGGCGTATTGTTAACCATAGGTGGTAAAACTACAGTTCGTCCGAGGAAGTACCACCACTGCCCTCACAATCCGCCGTGAAACAGTTTTTGTTTTTGGTTGGTGAAGTGTGGCTGTCGAGCACGCTTACAGCGAGGCGACCATCTTAGTCTTTAGGAGTAGTAATGCATCTACATACCACTTGGATTTCACTTTTATTGGATATATGTAGGTGTTCATGGGTTGCAGTGACAACATAACACCAGGTGGCACACATGCTTGTTTGCTACTCTTCAAATAAATAAAAAAATAGTGGTCTGATAAGCAAGAATTCTGTTTTCGATTTCTAGACATTTAAATAATGAATTCTAATTTCTGTTCTGGGTCTTAGTGGCACCCTCGATTCACAGAATCCTAATATTGAACCATGAGTGTAGAAAGCGTTATTTATTTACTTTTCTCTACGTTTCGCCCACAACTTGGTATGCTTTAACCGCAAACAATGCAAAAGTTGCTTTTGAGAGTGTCCGTCCAAAGTAACGTGCTCTAAATGGAATAACTTGTAGCAACTTCGTGGCATTTAGCTAAGTTGTGGAACTCTACATCAAGGGTTGGCTGAGCAATGGCGTTGACCGCACCGTAGTGACATTAAAAAATGTACAAGTTTCGTATTTTCTACACGAAAATGTATTTACAACGTAGGTATTTTAACAACACGTATGAGGCGCTAGAAATTATTTTCACTTTTATTAATGGCGAAGGAAAACATTGTGACGAAATCTATACATCTCAGAGTTCTATATAAAGTTCTAGGGCTTGTCTCTACCAAATCTAGTCATTCTCATGTTGAGGAGAGACCCATGCCCAGCCATGAGTCAGGTATGGGTTGATGGTAATCATGATGGTGTGGGCTATTAACTTCCGATATGTTTAAATAGATGGCTCTGGGTTAAAATAAATAAATAATGAAATAAAAATTTGTTGCATACATAGATTTTATGGTCCTCGTCTATGACATCTACCGGCATATAAAGCGTTCAAAATGAAATACAAAATGCAATATCTTTATATAAGTTATTATTATTACTATGGCCAATATCTCTGTTTAGTTAATTCGTAAATTAATTATTACATAATTGTTCCCCGCAAGTAACACTTCCAAACAGCAATATTTTTTTTCCTGCTTAAATCTTGAATATTGTGTAAAAATAGCTGCTATTAAAAACTTGTTTAACAATAAAATAAAGCATAGCCGATTTTATTCATGCACGCGTAAACCACGACGGTAAATCTAAAAATATAACGCCACTAAAAGGCAATGATCTACGAACGTTCTACGAAATCCGTAGCTGCTACGAGATTTCGTAGCGGTTCGCCATAAATCATAATAGCCACTCAAAGGCATAAATTCCCAAATCTTACCTTTTATTTTCCGCGTGAAAGCCCATATAAATATGCCCGGGCGCATTTTAAATCACATTTCAGTCGTGGACCACAGTACTGGCGGTGCTTGTTCGCAGCCCATAAAATGCCTACACCCCATTCCCATCGAATGTAATATTCTCTTTGTTGCCAAATTGTGTCGTAAATATTCGCCCCGGGCACTCCGTTATGGCAATTACGCGGTTCTTTAAAATTTTATTAGCGAGGACACTTTTAAATAATAGTGCATTGAACTCGGTCGAGTTGAGAAAGCTTAATAAATCGAGGTTCAGTTGAATGCGTCTGGGACGCAAGTGGCGTGACGTTTCATGATGGAACGCAAATTGAGAATGTAAATAAATTAATCAGTAGTCTGTCAAGTTGTAGCTTTTTTGATGCAAAATGCAAAATAAAATTTGATTAAACTTAGCTGTGAGCTAGGATGCATTATACTTTTTAACAGAGCTCGCGATGATAGCAATTTGTGTTATTTATGCACAGAGGCAAATAATTTAAATACATTTCGACGATTATTTACGATGATATCAACGCTTAAAGAAGGTAGAAGCACCCTACATAGTTCGATTCCGGAGTCACCATCGCCACATATTTCTGATTCATAACAGCGGTGTTGAACGCTACTATTCTGGTTTAAAGAGTGTCGTAAGGAAGATGGACTATACAAGGCATTCCAACTCAGTCCTCAAAAGATAGCAACATATTTGTGGTCGATCGTAGGTAAATTCTGGATACTCAAATTCACGCAGCATGTAACTGGTGGCTGTGTTAGCCAGATAGAGTTAAGACTGACTCTCATTTCTATTCGTGTTTCTCAGCGTCGCTTCTAATGATAATGAGCACTTGGCACTTTTCTTTAACACTTTGACTGCGGCAAACGCACCTGTCGTGTTTTACTGTCCGAGTCACTCATGCGGCTCGCTCGCATACGGTGCGTGCCGCCATGCAAAAACACGTTTTTTAGGTTGCGCGCCGCATGGGTGGATTGTTTCGTATATTAGCCACCGAGGTCAAAGTGTTAAATACAATACATGAATGGAGGTATCCTACGATCATGCAACACACTTAACGTTAAACGAACGAATATATCTTTTTCCACTGCAACCAGATATAGTTGATACTAATCTTATCTTTGCTCGTATTTCTCAGCGTCGCTCTTATTAATGTCGGGCATTCGTCCCTTTATAAATATAATATAGGTAAAAGAGGAAGGATTTGGGCTTCATGAGGAAATCCGGGAGGATTGAAGCTATATGAAGCTATTGTATTTACAAAAGTTGTATAAAAGTATTGGGCTGTCCCAACTGTCGTTAAACGAACGTTAACTGTTTCCACTCCGACCAGATATAGTTGAGACTAACTTTCATCTCTACTTATTTCTCGGTGTTGCTTCTATTGATGACGGGCGTGCGTCACTTTCATAAAGACAATATACAAAAAAGACGCTTTCGTCTCTACTCGTATTTCTCGACGTTCTATTGATGACGGGCGTTCGTCACTTTCATAAAGACAATATACAAATTGAGGTACTATACGAGCGTGCAGCCCACTTTACGTTAAATGAACGTATATCACTGGTTCCACCACAACCAGATACAATTAGGACTAGCTTTCGTCTCTACTCGTATTTCTCGACGTTCTATTGATGACGGGCGTTCGTCACTTTCATAAAGACAATATACAAATTGACAATATACAAATACAAGCGTACAGTCCACTTTACGTTAAACGAACGTATATAACTAGTTCCACCACAAACAGATACAATTGGGACTAACTTTCATTTCTACTTGTATATCTCAGCGTCGCTTCTAACGATGACAGGCATTTCACTATTACAAATTCAATGTATGAATTGAGGTACCATACGAGCATGCAGCCCACTTTATGTTTAGTGGTCCCTATTTTTTTTTTTTCATTATGCCCATGATTCTCAGTTATTATTTACTAATATATACACAATATACAATATAAATTGGAAGTCCGCATCGACTCCGTGTGCTTCATATTGGGCTCGTCTGAATGTTCCGCTGTGCAGCGATTTGATACCGCATAAGTGAAACATCAGGCCCCGGGTACATGTCAGAATGTCAAAAATGTCTCCTATATGTTTCATAATTGTTTCATAAAGGAAAAATTTGATGTTCCCCATAACTATACCCGAAAGATAATGATGGTGCGACCAGGTAGAGTTGGGGGGGGGGGGTAGTGGTCTCTATCATCCATTGATATCTGTTATAGAATCCAAATAAAACAGCAAGTCTATCTGAAGTCGATTGTATTATGTGCTGTGAACAAGGACTAAGTTGGAAGTCGTATTCGTATCTTTGTCTCGACTTCGAATCAGAAAACAACGATTCAATATAGTTTCTATGGGTGTTGTAGAGAGCCCTTCGCAGGCAAAACAACAATATTTCTTTTTTCAATCTTAGAAACAAGCGTGCAAGTCACCTGATGTTAAATAGCAACTACAGTGCATAGACGCCTACATCTAACCTCAAACACGACTTAGTCATATGAGGTCTTACGTAAATGCGTTACTCCTGAAGGCTTTTTAATATTAGAAAAAAGCGTGCAGATCACCTGATGTTAAATAGTAACTGCAGTGCATGGACACCCACATTGAACCTCAAACACGACTTAGTCCTATGAGGTCGTACGTAAATGTGTAACTCCTGAAGGCTTTTTAATGTTAGAAACAAGCGCGCTGATCACTTCATGTTAAATAATCATTGCAGTGCAAAGACGCCCACATCTAACCTCAAACACAACTTAGTTCTGTGAGGTCGTACGTAAATGGGTTACACCTACGATGGTCACTTGGTTTATAAGTGTCGACAACCGACAACTCTCTAACCGATACACAAGAGTAGCTTCCCCGCGGATTGTGAAGGCGACGGTGGGGCCTCACATGTCTAAATATAGTTTTACTACGTATTAATAATTTCACTACATTTAAAGTTATTTATCAATACTTTTTATGTTAAATCGTTGCTTTTTGTAGTGTGGAAATAGTAAACGAGCACGGATATTTCTATTAAATGGTCATTGCTATCCAAGAACATCTATAATCAACCAGATAAAATTGAACTCCTTCCTGAAGTCGGCTGTAGCTCCCTTTCTGTCCTTGGTGTAGGGCTTTACGTGTCAATCGATAGTTCTACTACCATTTAATAATTCCGCTGCATTTAATGTAACCTAACATAAAATGATAAGTTGTAACTTTTTATGATACAAAAATAGTATATACACGTGGCCTATCTGATAGTTGCCACTGCCGCCCGTAACTCAACTCCAAATAAGATTATACTTCTACCTGAAGTGAGTTAAAGACGCCTAGCTATCTCTAAGGATTCAATTGGATTATTAAATAAGTGCCTCTCGCCTCACTCTTTAAACCAGAATAAAGCAGCATTTTTACTACTATTACAAGCGCGAAATAGGTGTGGCGGTGGAGCTTCCAGAATTAAACCACTAAGGGTTCTACTATTTTACTACGAGCGTGCAATCCACCTGATATTAAATGGTCGCTGCAGCCCATGGACACCTACACTTAACCCCAAACAAAACTGAAGATCTCTCTGAGGTCGTACATAGATGCGTCACTACTCCTGAGGACTAAGATGGTCGCCTCGCTGTAAGTGTGCCCGACAACCG
>DWKL01001685.1:0-14114 GCA_018249415.1 Phareas burnsi | reverse complement strand
TATTCTTACATAAAAAAAAACAATAATAAATTATTTTTATTTCAAGGCGAAGGAAAATATCATGAAGAAATTTGTGTACTCTTCGTCAGAGGTGTCTTAAATCAACTCTATTCCCATTTGGCTAACGTGGTGGTCAACCCTTTTCATTCTGAGAGGAAACTTTTGCCCAACGGCAGGACGGTAATAGCTTGAGGATGAATTGATAACCTGTGGCTGGGCCCAGCTGGGTGCGAGGCTGAGCGCTGCGTCCACCTTGGGCAACGAGCTGGGGAACTGCTGGCTGCTAGGCGGCCCGAACGACGGATACGGCGGCATGGGCGGCTGGCTCTGGATTGACAGACAGTATATGAAACAGTAATCCAACGAGGACAAAAAAATAGAGACGCCATACCCCACTAGCCTTTGCTCGGGCTGATTCTCAAGGAGGTAAATGCTTTAGCGATTACTAATAGTTTTTAATATTAATATAACACTAATTATAAAATATTTTAATAACTTAATTCCCACGGTGGCGTGGTGGTAACATTGGCGTTTTTAAAAAAAAATGCAAAAGAGTTCTTCTTCAGAGTCGGAAATACGTTGGCCACTGCGCCAGTATTGCAAAAGTCCAAAAAAAACAAAGGTCCAGGCGACGGTAGCCACGACGCGAGGTGTCATCTAGTGACCCGTGAACTTTGTCTTTAGGTTTATTTACAGTTTAAAATCTCAATGGTGCTAAAACAGTTTTCACTTCAAAAAACTCACCTTAAAATTACTATTGGTCCATTCTAGCACGGTTTGGTGGCTCTGTTGTTGCTGTTGTTGTTGTTGCAACTGATGCTTCGGCTTGTTGTCGCAGGTAGTGCTGTTCTCCAGCCGCCAGTTGGGTTGTTGTACTCTACAAGCATACACATGTCCATATATCGCCCATCTGATAAGACTAACAGGATAAAAGCGCGCACAGTCCTGCGGCTTGAGTTGCTAACTGCGGATCAATAGTAACCGATAGCTGATCTACAAAGTTAAGTCCCGGCCGGCCCGGCCGCGGTGGGGCGCTAGTGGCTAAATCTATGCGCGCTTCCGGGCTTTGGAGCGCACGTTAAGCTGTCGGTCCCGGTTGTTGTCATGGGATAGCAGCCGTTGAACCTTGTTGGAGGCCTTGTGAGCGGTTTACAAACATCCGACACGGGTTGGCCACTCTAACCCATTTTGAAGCAGCGCGGTGAAGTACGCTCCAGGTCTTCTCGAGTCGTGAGGAGAGACCCGTGCCTAGCAATGGCACATAGAAACATTCCAGCCAAGTATTAATTCTCTTTTAAATAATCGGTGTAATTTTTGTGACTTTGGTTTATATATGATATTTAATAGATCATTTAAAACTCAATCTTACCCACTAAACAGACTCCAAATACCAACGCTGCTTGCATTAATAAAAAAAATAAGTTAAATATCCTGTATTATAAATGACAACTCCACATTTTTATTAATATATTAACACCCTGACTGCGGCGCTAATATTCGAAACTATCCAGCCGTGCGGCACGGAACACTTAGCAGGTGTGTTTGGCCGCAGTTTCGTGTAGGTTTAAATGCAACACACCGTATGCGTGCGAGCCGCACGAGCGCGGGTTAAACATATTTCATTATCATACATTATATTTTTAATATAAATTGAATTGCATACTCGTTATTACAGGTTTATGGTGTCAGCTAGTAAACAAAACTAAACCGTATGCCCATAACAGTTTGGTTTAAAATAAAATGTTTTATTAGATGATTTAATACATGTACATCTGTTCGCACCATATGTACATCGCTAAGCTGTCGTTCTGAGTTCTACGTTCTCTGTAATACAATATGTATTCTTCAGATATTTTTTTGGTGAATTTAGTATTAGATTCGATGTCCGTTCGCTTTGAAGTTAACGGAATTGTCAACCTTTTCCATTGTAAATGGATTTATGATATTAGGTAACATATGGTACAACAATATAAAAATAAATAAATAAACAATGGCTATATATTTTTATATTATGTAACGAGTACTCACGATTTGCGGTTTTTGAATTGCCTATATTTCAGCCCAGTTGCATGGGCCGTGGTCACGGCGAAACTGCGGCGGCGGGGAGAAGCTATTGACAGGCACTAGTGGTAGATTAGTCTATCTACCCTACGTCTAGTTCGGTTTTCTTTTTTGTTTACCATATAGGCAAAATATAGGCAATTGAACAACCGCAAATCGTGAGTACTCATTACATAATATAAAAATATATAGCCATTGGTTATTTATTTATTTTTATATTTTTGTACCATAAAATAAGTATAATTTCCGCGATAATATTAGCTTAAAATGGCTATATAGTCCTGACAATGCATGACAAGTTACGTTTCCTACGCGAGGTCGCAAGGACACGCAGCGCAAGGCTAGTAGATGGCTACTAAAAATATGGTATCAAGCTCACTTGGTCGCAGTGGAGACATTGTTTTTGGATCGCCAACTCTGCGCCGCGGGCGGCGCCGGCTGTAGAAAAAAACGACAATTCAAACTTTGTATAAAATCACTGTCAAATATATTTCCCCCTATGTAACGGAAGGAGCTAACGAGCATGCAGCCCACTCTATATCGCATCGAGTTATTGCAGCCCATAGACATCTGCTAGCGACCGCAACAGGACATGTGGACGGGGAAGAGTCACCGTCGCGCTCAGAATCCACCGTGACGCAATACTTCTGTTTTGGTTGGAGAGGTGTAGTGTCGGGTAGGTTTACAGAGAGGCGACCATCGTAGTGCTCAGCAGTAGTACCGCACCTATGTACGACCTCAGATAGGACGAGTCCTATTTAAGGTTAGATGTAGGTGACCATGGGCTGCAGTGACCATTTATCGGTCACATATTGGCCGTTGTTAAAACCTGTCGTGGAGGCACCACCGTCACGCTTATTTCTGTCTTATAACAGAAGTGTTAAATGTTGCTGTGTACGGGTTTGAAGGGTGTGGTGAGGCTTAATGACAGTTGAAACCTTTTTACGAGATCACTGTCAAATATACTTCTTCTTCAGTCCCACTCGAGGAGTTCCAACTCAGTCGTCGGGGATAGCGACGCGTCCGTATTAACGTTAACCGTATTAATTAACTTTCTCATTAAGTTAAAATAAAATGTCATTTACCTTGTTTTTCTTAGTATTTTCGTCCTCGCTAATCTTCAGTAAACTTCTTAGCAGATGTGTTGCACTGTCCTGCACCAACAAATTATTGATATTAAGACGTATTATGGTATTCGTAGAGATATTAACAAAATATATAAGATCTCCTCATTTCTGAAAAGTTTCCTATTTTAGCGTGAAATTCTCATCCAATCTGGTCAAGGTTTCTCAGATTAGTCCATATTTCCTCGTCATATTAAGGATTAACGGCATTTTAAAAGCCATCATCATTTTAGGGATTATCGTCGCTCTAAGAGTTATCGTCATTTTAAAGATTTGTTTCTAACAATAAATGAAATGTGTACATATACATGAACATGAACATTCCTTCATCTTATTTTAATTTATGAAGAAAATAACAGCGGTGTAGTCCAAATATAATTTATACGCAATATCTAAGTTATATGCATATTAGAAATTAATCATCACTTCGTTTAAGCGAAGGAAACATTGAGCGAGGAACCCTCGTTTGACAATGTTGTATAAAGTACTCAAAGGTGTGTGAAACTACCGATTCTCATTTGTACAGAATGATGGACTCTTAACTATTCTCATTCTGAGAGGAGACCCAGTTGTGCCCATTCACCATCAACCCATTAATGTCCCACTGCTGGGCACGAGTCTCCTCTCAGAATGAGGGGGTTAGGCTATAGTCCACCACGCTGGACAACTGCGGATTGGTAGACGTCACACACCTTCGATAACTTTGCAAAGAACTCTTAGACGTGTAGGTTTCCTCACGACGTTTTCCTGCGACGTTAAAGCAAGTGATAATTAATTTCTAACACGCACATAACTTCGAAAAATCAGAGGTGCGTGCGGGATTCGAACCCCGAACACCCAGTGTGAGGCCGGAATCTTAACCACAAGGCTAATACTACTTTTGTGCGCGATAGTGGAACTATATAGAGGTGATAATAACGAGGATGAAGATGGTTACAACATACCTCCACTTCAGTATCATTCTTCATAGCGTTGTTGTTTGCAGGAACACGGTTATCAGCGACGGGAGTTTTTATCTCCCTCGGGGGACTGGAGACAAAATATTCCTTTAAGTTTCAATTTATTGATACGAGTGGAACGCATGTTAATGTTATCGTTTACTCGGCACTATCTTGAGGGTGCTAACGTCATCCTCTCTGCCAAGTGGTGCTTTTGCATCGCGATAAAATAGCATAATATAGATTCATTATTTGTCATAAATACTACACTATCCTTATCAACATATATTTTTTCTTTATGTTAGAAGAGTAGCAAACGAGTGTACAAGTCACCTGGTTTTAAAAGTACTCTGTAGCCCATGGACACCCACATTTAACTTTAAATGGGACTGAAGTCCTATCTGCAGAAATGCGTAGATGCCTCACTACTGTTGAGGTCTAAAATGGTTGCCTCGCTGGAAGTATACCCAGCAACCGAAACACGAGAATTGATTGACCGCGGATTAAGAGGCCGGCGGTGGTACCTTACCGGACCAACTATAGTATTGTAATATATTCATATTAAAACTCTACAGATCAGAGAGAAGTAAGACAATCGATTTAGGAGCTGGTGCGGCCTAGAGTAGCGCTGTGCACCGTATCATGGATGACATATTTGTGAGCAAATTCGGACTATTAATAAGGCTTCGGGGGCAACTTTTTCTATAGTTAAACCTAGCGGCAAGGCAGTCGAATAGTCTGGTGGGTAGTAGATATCGTCGCCTAAACATCAGAGCTGCCAATGGCGGCTGAAGGTTCATCCGAAGAACCTTATGTTGTAGAAATAAATTGCACATTGTGTAGTTAATGATATACTGATCAAAAGCCGGTATGGGATATTAACGAAACCGAATAGCGGCCGATTTCAAGTAGGATTTAATTTGATTCCGGGCCCACAGACATCCATAAAATGAAGTAATCATTAACCATCAGGTGGACTACGAGGTCGTTTGTTACTACGTTTTACAAAAAAGTGCTGATGAGACAGAATAGGTTTAGTTTTGAGCGGTGAAGGGCGCAAGCGAGTGCACCTGTAGTTGGCGAACGCGGAGTTGTGCCCGTCCCGGCGCAGCGCCCCGCGCGGCGCGCCCAGCCCGAACGGCTCGTCGTCGGCCGGGCTCGCCCCGCGCAGCTTGCGCCCGAACGATATGTTCAGCATGTTGGTCGGCATCATCCTGGAACAATGTTTGTTGTGTTCAGTCTGCATCCACCGCCGTAGCGGTTAGAAGATCAGCATATTTGGCTGCGCAGTATGAATATTTTGGGTGTCAGCGAGCGGATGTACACTAGGGACCAAGTTAATAATAAAATAATGTAACTCAATATTGCGCCATTATTATTTATGTTTCGGTTATCCGCTATAACTGGGCGTGTGCCCAATGGAAAATCCCATCAGGCATACGGAAATGAGAAAATATTCATTTAATCAACATAGAGATACATTTCCATAAATACTAGTACAATTGTCCTTACTTTATACACAAAAGCCTAAACATAAATTTCTTGGCTCCAACTCTTTTTTTTTGTCCCACTGCTGGGCACGGGTTTTTCCTACAGCTGTGGAGGGCCTAGAGCAAACTCCACCACACTGCATCAATGCGGTTTGGTGGATACAGGTTAGTGGTCAAACCGTGTCGAATGTTTTCAAACCGCCCAGAAGACCTCCGATAAAGTTTAACGACTGCTACCAATGATAGCAATCGGGGCCGATAGTTTTACATGCCCTCCGAAGTACGAACGTGCGCATGAAATTTTACCATTAGCGGTCCATCCAACTTCCGTCCGTCCCCGACCGCTTAACTTCGTTGATCGGTTACGATCTACGCGAGCCGAGCGGCGCCGCGCTCTTCCTGATATATACTAATACTTAACTGGAAGCGAGTCGATAATTAATGCCCAATCGAAACTTAAAACTTAACAACAGTTTTCGTTTTTATCTGCCTTATCCAATTATATTTATGACTTAAAATCTAAGGTAGCCAATGATTCGAAACCAGACTACCAAAAGGGGCGATCGAAATTCATATTACGGTCGCCATCAATCCCGATCAACTGACCTATAAAATCTCATTTCGTCGAACAGCTCTTCGCCCTGTGCCCCCGGGAAGGGCTCGTCGAACATGACCTGGTACGTGGGCTCCGCGTTCATCTTGTCGGACAGACGGACCGTGTTGGAGTCGGTCGGCTGGTACACCGCCGTGACGGTGCCCTTGGCGCCCAGCGGGACCGTCATGTTGCGGGTCACGCACACCACGCGGTCGTACATCTTGAAGTCGGCGCTCGGGTCCGGGGATATGTTGCCCTCGTGCAGCTCTGGCTGTGGACGACAGTGTCAGGTAGTACTGCAGCGGTAAATCACAGTTGTACGCTTCATTGTATAGATGCGACCCTTTCATACATGCTTTTATTAGCTTAACACGTATATATGTATATATAGTAATGTAACATAAACCTTCCAATTTGATTTCCATGCACTTCCATTCATCTGGATAATTTTGAAATTGAATTTTAACGCGTATTTTAAACCAATAAAATAATTCCATAACTATGGCCTTGTCAGTTCCTGATAAAAAACACCATAATTTAGGTGCCTGCTTAAACTGAGTGGCGATATGTAATTTGTAACATTGTTATAGAAATAGGTTTGTTTACTTTTTAGCATGTTTTATGCCTAAACAAGCAATCTGTACCGATATGAACGAAACCGTCTCACCTTATAAAGGAGGTTCCATTTTACTTGCAGTGTGACCTTCTTCTCGTTGGCCTTCAATTCTTCGAGCTGCTTGCTTAGTGTGTCCCACAGGACCTTCATCTCCTCGGGCTCTAGGGCCTCGGAGCCGCACTGGCGTCGCGCGGCCGTGCTATGAGGCTGGGACTTCAACCATTGCTGTACCTCTAGTGGCTTGTTTTTGCTGTTAATTATGAAATTAAATTAAATGGACATATCACTCAAGAATATAAATTTACAATTACAAGATCGTTTTGAGGGCGTGTCGGGTAGTTTTACTGTGAAGAAGAAACGGTGCTTGAAATTATTTAATATACTAAGTCTATGTGTTATATAAGTGGCTCATTACACTATTGCCATCAATTGCCTTGTTAATAAAGTATCGATCATCAAGTTATTATTCATCATTTACAATCAATATTATCATGAACTCACAATATAGATACCTGTTTAAATTCTACATATTTTTGATCCTTAGAGCCGGGTCAGCGAGCTACAGATCTCCAATCTTCCTATCTTGTTCTTTATCATGAGCCGGATTTAGTTTAGTATTAATAGTCTGCATAAAGATCTTAAACCTTTACAAGGCTTTTAATACGTCTTTTAATAACCAGACCCATTGATTACAATTTGATTAGCATATTATGTCAAAACTAGCATAAAAGCTAAACGGAATCGGGCGTGTGAACTACGCCACCTTCGCACTTTCAAACTCATATCGTTCTGTGGCGCACGGCACTCACCCCAGCTGGCCCGGCCACAGGTCGCCCTCGAAGAACACGTCGCGAGCCATGATATGCGCGAGCCGGTCGAACAGATCGGGGAAGGCCTGCGCGTAGCTCCGCACGAGCGCCACGCAGCGCGCCGAGTACTGCCACGCGCCCGACACGGGACAGCGACGGGAGTAGCCGGACACCTCCTGGTTCTGTTAATAAACAATAAGACACTATATTTTACGAATTTTTTTGAAAGAATTTATGAGACGAATTTGCCCTCTTACGAAGATCGTAGTCAGCACGCTCCTCTCTTTTCCAAGTTATGTGCATATTAAAAATTATCTCTTGCTTTAACTGTGAAGAAAAGCATCGCGAAAACACCTACACATCTAAGAGTTCGTTGTAAAGTACTCAAACGCGTGTGAAATGTACACTTCCGCACTTATAATTACTAACTAACCTTCTTTACTAAGCTTAACTATAACCCTCACCTAATCCCATTACAAATCACAGATCGATGGCATCTCCATAGACCTTGAGCATTCCATCACTTCACCGACATTAGAAGAATGCTTTTCAACTTACTTTTTTATTAAATTTGAGGTTAAGCCCGAGGTTGATCTTATTCTGGGTTTCAACGGGCAGTTCGTTCCGCTCGCCCATGACCACCAGTATGGTGCCGGTGATACGCGACAACATCTGCGCTGATATACCTGTCGGAAAGCTGCATTTTCATTCTATCCTTTTTATAATTTTAAAGGTGATAAAACTCTTGGAGGTAAGACTGTGGCCACACCACCGCACTTATTTCTACCTTGTAAGATGTTTATGCCGGTATTCTGGTGTGAAGTATGTGGTGAGGGAAAGACGATATTATTATTATTAAGCATTTCAACGTATTCCTCAGGCGCTATATTCGATCTCAGATGGGTGGACAGTAGACCCATGTCGTGGCAATATCTGATGTCTATGGACGACAGTGATCACTGAAGAGATTTGAAAACATTAAGCTATGCTTGCGGATGTTTCGTTTCGTTTTCATGTAGTGTTACATGTTGGACATAGCGTAATGAAACTTGTAAGCAAAGTAATTACATCCTTGTTTACATATATTATTCGATTTCTTACCGCACGAGGCAGCGGCGTGATTGGCGGACTTGTAGGTGGATGCTATGGCATGCGCGGCGGGCGCGGGCTCCACGCACTCCTTCACCGATACCTTCACACGGCAGCTGCGGACGCCCTCTGTATCTATTACCTGTAAAATATACCGCAACTTTTATATTTTTGCCATCATAAAAATAGAGTTCATTCACACTGGTAAAATAATTGTTCGGCGTTCTGTACGTGCACGATAATTTGACGAGTGTACGTCATTAAGTGTGATATCATACTTAGTGACGCAATATGGCTACGTCACGAAATGTGCATCGTAACAGCGGGCCCCCTTACGGCGAAGTCGGAGAATGTGCTTAATAATTAAATATAATTATAATAACCAGTTAATAGTAATATAAGGTAATATTCCAACGGATGCACCTACACTTTCCCTCGCTCACACATTTGTGCTCGAATATACGTATGTACGCACTAACGCGCGTACATTCATACACACACACACACACCCAAGCATACACACACACATACACAACCAAGCATACACACACGCATGCACGCACACGCACACACATAGATCACGCAGCGCACCGACCGTGGCCAGACAGCCGTAGTAGGGGCCCAGCGTGCGCAGGAACACGGCGTCGCCGGGCGGGTAGGCCTGGCGCGGCGTGCAGTAGCGCACGGGCGGCGCGGGGCAGCGTGCGCCTGCCACCACCGCCTGCAGCGCGTACCCGCACGGGATGGAGCACCACACCTCCTCCATCACCATGCGCGTCGCGTCCACCACGCTGTACTTGTAACCTGAATACCGAAACGTTCATAACTTTCTATTCTGCACTGTAGTTATGTTTCTGTTTTGATTTTACTTTTTTTTTCGTTCATGTATTATCTGTCGTCTCTAATTTAAATATAATTATAATTTTCCAAGCATACAACTATGAGCTGAACTGATTTGCACAAGACTTTGAAAAACTTTGGAAGATAAAGGATTTTAAAAAATAATAAAAATTTAGCATAACCGCATTTAGAAGGGACAGAGTTCCGGTGTATGGGACCCGTGCATAGAAGTAAAGCTTCTAGAACTGTCTACTAAGTTTCTTGAGTCATCTCAAGAAATTTTGTACAGTTCTAGAAAAAATATTATTATTATTATTATTTTGTATCTTAGTGAACCTGAACTACTTATATCGTAACATATATTGATTACCTTTTAAATTGACAGCGTGTATTATCACATTTACGTCTCCCAGCTCTATTCCGAGACGATTCATGTTGCTGAAATAAAAATCCGGTGTCAGAACAAATACAGGAAAAATTCTATTACATAACTTGTAGAGATACTTCAGAAAAAAACTTGTTTTCAACAATATATCGTTACTCGTCGCTCTCGACCGTTTAGAGCTCCCCTCTCATCCGTGAACCACTATTGCCTTTTACCTTACATTATGTACACCGGTAACCTACAGCTCAGTAACAACTCACTGTTCGATTATAGTAGACCGCTCAGATATCCACTGCTTGTGCAGATTGCCATTGTTGTGTTCGACGTTGAAGTGCGGCAAGCCGTTCGCGAGCGCGCCGTCGCTCCTGACGTTCGGATTGTCAACGTGGTGCAGCCGTATCTTCTCGTTTGACACTGATATCACTCTGTATAGACACATAAGAAGTAGCTAAATTTAAGACATAAATTATACTATTAAAGATAATAATCCACAATTTTAAAAATATTTTTAACTAATCCATTAATGTCAATTAAATTTTCCTAAGCAGAAATCTGAATGATAAATTTAGATGTGTTTTGGTTCTGGATATTTGGTTTAATGTGTGTGTGTGTCTGTGTGTGCGTGCCTGCTTGCTTGCTTGCGTGCGTGCGTGCTTGCTTGCGTGCTTGCGTGCGTGCGTGCGTGCGTGCGTGCGTGCGTGCGTGCGTGCAAGTGTGTGTCCATATTAAACACAAAATCAGGAATCCTCATGTTAGGACTTCAATATTACTTAGGATTAATTTTTGATGTCCATTGAAGGCAGTGTCCACTTATCATCAAGGTGCAAGTAGTCATGCTTGCCCGTTTGCTACTTCAGTACCATAAAAAAACATAATGGACTCACTTGGCTCTAGTAAGATGCGGCCAGCCCACCCAGATGATCTTGCCCAGCAACTCGTTGGCAAGCGTCTCCGGCTTGGGGTTGGTGTCAGTGTCGGGCAGCAACTCCACTATCATGCTCTCATTACGCGACGGCTGGTCGAACACCTTCACTTTACATTTCTTCATGCTTGTCTGCAAGTATGTGTTAAATATTTTTTATAACTTTTTAGCAGTGGTAGCCTAGTAGTAAGATTCCAGCCTTTCAAGCCAGGGTGCGCATCCCGTACGCACCTCAGATTTTTAGAAGTTATGTGCGTATTAGAAATTGATTATTATCATTTACTTTAACAGTGAAGGAAATCCCGTGAGGAAACCTATACATCTGAAAGTTCTCTATAAATTTCTCGAATGTGTGTGAACTCTACATAGCTAGCATGGTGGACTATGGCCTACCCTTCACATACTGAGAGGAGACTCGTGCCCAGCTGTGGGGCAATAATGGGCTGATGATGATGTTTGTAACCCACGCCATTACAGAATCGAATCTAAATTTATAGTATCAATTATGGCCATTCATTTACAGAATATTACGGTACGGTGTCTCACAGAGACACCACAATTTCAATAAATATATAGCAAAATTATAGAAAATTAAAGTATAAAAGTAAAAATAATAGAAAATTACCCTATACTTTAAGTGTCTCATGGTGGGGAAACCGGGGAACAGCAGGTCCCGCTTGGCGTTGGGCAGCATACCACGCTTGAGCACGTTGTCCAGCACGAAGATCTCGTGACGCCATACCTCCTTCTCCAAGGCGTGACACGACTTTATCGTTGGGAAGTATTCCGGCGCTTGAGCGGGACCTACAAATATTAATTGGTCGTGATCGAGTACGCTCAAGGCGCGGTAGAACCTTTTGTGGATGGAGTACAAAGACAGCATTGTTACATCTATACATGCCTTACCCCACCAATTTTAAATATTGCTGTGTTCTGGTTTGACGGCAGCATCCGAAGATATCAATCTACTGCGGTCCCCTACTTGTACAGCAAAAAATGACTACTGCCACTGAGTTTTTCAAGGGGAGGCTTTAGACACATAGTGGACTAAGGGCTGATGGATGGCAGTCATTTACCTGCATATTACAAACTAATTTTAACAACTTTCCTCAATTGTGTTCTGGTCTGTATGGTGTAGTGTGAGGTGTGTACTAACTAATATGGGAAACCCAGTTTAGTCCTCCAGCAATGCATTTGTCGAACTTATGTAAGACTCCTGACCCATTTCTGATTTTAATATAAATGGACAGCAGCGATCACTTATCACCAGTGTGCTGCGTGCTCGTATGCTACACAAAATAAATAAAACGTTTTAACATTACACATACCAAGATCATTGGACGTCCAATTGTAAATAAGCATGGGCCCGTGTGTGTTGCGCTTAGTTTCCTCTTCAGTTAGTCTCTGGTAGCAGGGTTCCATAGCCGATAGTAGATTTATCTAACACAAAAAAAAATAGTGCATAGCTTATTTAAACATTATTTTATAGGCCCATAAATTATTTTAAGACTTTTAGACCCCAGATAAAATTTTGTTTTTAAGCACTATTGTTCACTTAATGTGCCTGTACCCATGTGGGTCTACAAGTGCGCCCTCTTTAGGTTATCGCCCTGGCAGCTGCCCCTGTAACCAGCCCACAACTTCAATGCTGGTTTACGAACACTTTTCACGTTCATATCTCCACGTAATAATTCTGTCTCTGGATGACACAGACCCACACTAAGACAAGTACACAAACAGACCAAGAACAGAAATCTAAATTCATCATTACATGCATGAATAGCTGATGGCTTGTGAAAAAGTTGAACTTACTTCATCAATGAAGGGTATTAAAACCACCGCCTCCCAGTCGTTTTTCTTGCCATTCAGATCTGTTTCGAAGTTGATTGGATAGTAGTGCACTATGGGGGAGTCCTCGTCCGTCATGAGGTCATGGAAGACCGTGGGCAGGAGATGTTTACTGGCAGAGGGCAGTACCGCTAGCAACTGAAAATATTAATCACATTTGTATTTACGTAAGGTATGTGTTACTTTTATAAACAATAGAAGTATAATAGAAATAGGTATTTCTTTCTGTAATGTAAGTGGCATATGAGCATGCAGGCCATCTTATGTTAAGTGGTCACACCCATGGAGATGTGCAACCAACTCCGTATGGAATAATGAGGACTAAATTTACAATAAAACATTTTAAAGTTAGTCTAATAGGTCAGTAAAGTTAAAAACCTCTAGAAATTGTGTAAACATTGCAGCTGTCAGCAAATATTTACTCTTTTACTTCAAATGAAATTTCAGCATAAAATATATTATTTTTGTAAACCAAATAATTCTTAAAATTCAGAGATTCCTTATTGAAGAATATATTTCATTACATATACTGAATAAATAATATGTGTGTCGTTATCAATATATTACACTGATACAATTAATTATAATATTAGCTACAATGAAAAAAATTTATACATAAAAATATGCTTGCAGTTTTAGATATTTTTTACCTGTTCAAATGGCTTGAAAGGTTCGCCGATATCGAAGGTGATCTTCAGGTCCTTGAAGCCCTTGACGTCAGAGATGTAGGGCGCGTAGTGGTGCGGGTAGTACCAGCACCAGGAGGGGCAACCCTTGTAGTAGTAGAACAGGTTCCACTGGATCGCGCGCACGTAACCTTCCGCCTGATTCGCCAGCACCTCCCTGGGAGGGCAGGAGGCAGATTTAATGAATGTAGCAAACGAGCATGCAGCTCGCCTAGTGTTAAAATGTCATGGACATCTGTAATCAACTTCATGTAGAACGGGATACCTGCCTGAAATCGTTCACACATGGATTGCTGCTTCTGAGGACTAAGCTGGGAAGCCATGAAAATATGTATCTGCCGTGCCATACTCTTCAAGCAGGAGTACAGCAGAAATAAAACGGTGCCTCACCGCTCCAAAAGAAACGTTTAAGAGTTCTACAACTCACAATATACATATATAGACCTAAAGGAATACATAATACCTAATCTATTATAAAATTTTAATAGGGCTATTTATGTAAGGGGTTCATATGTTATGCGGTTTTTTAATTGCCGATGTGCTGTGGTCACGGTGAAACTCTAACCGGAAATAATGCAAAGTTTGGTGCGTACAGATACAGTTACTGCGGTGTGTCGTGATATGGTGAACAAAGAAGAAAAACGAACTAGACGTAGGGTAGATAGCCTAATCTACCACTAGTGCCTGTCAATAGTTTCTCCCCGCCACCGC
>DWKL01001684.1:0-14115 GCA_018249415.1 Phareas burnsi | reverse complement strand
TACATCAGTGTGAGCACTGCTTCATTAACGCAGAAATAGGCAATATAAAAGTGGTAGAACTCTTACTAAGTAAGTAAGTAGTAAGTAGTCCTACTGTGTCTTTTTCACTCGTAGATGAAGGGTGTGGCAAGGCACGTGTTACGTGTATTTATATGAAGTGTTCCAACTTAGTTCTCTGGGGGGGCAACGCATTTGTCATCAATTTGGATTTGGTTTCACCGGTTCGTAGCGTTAGGCACTTTTCATCAGGAGCATGCCACTTTGCTACAACATATAAAATAGTATTTTCTTTTAGCAGAGCGCAATTTTCACTTCAGGACTTTTTTATCGGTTACAAGATCCCCGAGCGGCGTGGCCAGCCCGATGCCGCTTCAGCCTGCCAATGTTCAGTTATGCCGATAACCGTCGTTGTTACAGGTATATGGATTTTATCATTGCTGGTTTTGTCCAATTGTTGGATCGTAATGTAATATCCAAATCACATGCGAAGTAACTAAAATACCAATTCAACCAACTTTGTAAATAAAATTTTCTATCATCTAAACAATTATAAATTCAAATAACAAAAAACAGACTTTACAAACTTTATACCCGTCGAGGTTGTTGAAAGCTACAGATGTTTGCGATAAATGAATAACTTGGGTTTTCCCAGTTTCTGTAGAGAATCATCAATGCGGTTTATCGTAGCTTACCGCAGAATGTTGGGAATTTAAATAATATTATTTTAGAACACATAACTTAACAATAATAATTGATTCAATTGTTAGAGTTTTGTGCAAAAAAATGTTATTTGGAATATATCTTCTAACCATCATTAACTTTTTCGCCTTTTTGTCCCTGGTAAGTTAAATAATTGAAGATTAAGGCCGGTTAAAAAATTTTGTTGCTCGAAAATGTCTGAATCTAAATAGTTACATTTATAAAAAATAATTTTCTGTAGTAAGTTGTCAAACTCTATTCAGTTCGTTGTTTTTAATATACTATACCAATTACGGTTATTATTTGTATTATGGAGTCATTTAAATATATCTTGATCATATAACTTTAAAACAAAATAGTTCAAAACATTCATATTCTAGGATATATTGAATAATGAAAAAAGCGTTGAAATCCAAATCATTAAAACTAGGATTGCTCTAGCGTGCTATAAAGAAGAATGGGGCGCTTACAAAGTACCGTTTTAGTTTTCTCATTGTGCGCCAATTAAAACTTCATTCAGGTTTTGCTTGAGCGGCGCTGTTAAGAGGCGCTTAAGAAAAAAGGCAATCAATTAAAACTGAAGTGTTTTCTGATGTTGTCTTAATTACCTACACGGTGTGATTAAGCTTGGTTAGTTTAGAGTGCAACTGTTGTAGAGAAGAGGGTCGCAAAAACGCCCACGGCTGCGTTCGCTTGCGGCGGCGGCGCCGCGCTACGGTGCGACTTTGTACCATAAATCAAAGGCCCCCGGGAACCCTCGGATAACATAAAATAAGGACGTAACAGTGACTTCTCTATTGCGAATCATGGCTGAAACGAATATTCAAAATACATATATTTGTAGTCGGTACATTTGTCGCGGGTAAAGTTAAGCTATTCGTGTGTATTGCGTTCGTCTCAGAAAAATAATAACTTCGAGATTTGTATTTATTTCGGCGTTATTGGCGTGTTGAGGTGGTGGTGCCTTACTCGAAATACGGCTCAGGAGGAAATCACCTGGCAGGCCATTAACCTAATTCACGGACGCAAAGACAGGGCGGAGACGCGGGTGGCGGGCTGGCGGCGTTGCGCCCGCTTTAATATCGCTTCGCTGCCGGTAATAAGATGGAAATAAGGCGGCGGCGAAGAATCCCGGCCAATCATCGCGGCTCGGTACTTGACACCAACTAACGCCGATGAAAGGATATACAGTTATCATTTTTAAGTTTTGAATCTAGGAACAAACCCGCGTTCGATATGTAAATATGTCAGGCACGTTTAAACGAAGAAATTAGATCTGTTATGGATCTGTGCGTGTATGGCACTCACGGAATAAGGTATTCTAGTGTGTGGGTGTTTAGTCACGAAAGTGAAACAAGCGTGTTTAGGCGTGTTAAGATTTCAAAATTTATATTCAAATCGATGTAAACAATCCCAAAAAAAATTTTCAAGAAATTTAAAAACACCATATTTCATTTTTTTTAATATTTGAATCCCGCTTTGATACTTAGCGCAAGAAATGTCGAGGCAAAATTTCTTTGTAGGCGACGTACGAGTCGCCTTTAAGAAAATGCGTTTTATTTTAATGCATGCCGCAAACCTCACAGCCGCCGACTCAAATCCGGGGTAAAAACTGGAAATGGCATTATTATAGTTAAAATATTCACCCGTCTGCGGTACATGTATTTCTGCTTGCGTAATATGTGTTTTCTTAACGAGTATGCATGTGTGAATAGAATTTATTTATGATGATTATGAATGGCACGGTAGGTAACTTCTTTTTATTTACACTTCAGATATTATGTATTAAAAATATATATATAAATTTAATGTATGTATATATTGTTAGCATGTTTTGATTTCGACAAATTTAGTCGAACTGTAAATTTTGTAGAAAGTATCAAAAAAAAAACTGGTAAAGTGTGAGTCGGACTAGTGCACCGAGTGTTCCGTACAGACAATTTTTTTGTCATGTAAATACAAATTTGCGGTTTTCGGATTTTCTCCCTTACTTGTGCCATAAGATATTGCTTCTTGCCAAATTTCATGATTATAGCTCAGCGGCAAGTACCCTATAGGTTTGATTCTCTTGTGAGTGTCAAAATAGGCGGCATAAACGCCCGTATCTTTTGATTGCGTTAATTTAGAAGCATAATTTTTTTACAGCTTCAAGGGATTACAGACCTGAGTATTCGATATTAATTTCAACTTGATATCTCTACGCGTTCGTGAGAAAAATGTTCGTGACAGACAAACAGACATGTGGAAGACGAAGTGATCTCAGAATGGTTCCATTTTTCCTTTTGAGCTACGGAACACTAAAAACGGATAAACTTTGAACTGAATTTAAATTACGATTTGATAAAATATATTTCATTTTGCGGGTTTCTCCAAGGCGCCTTTTTATTTGTATTATACCTGTTATTATATATTATATGTATGTATCGTGTTAACTGTCGGGGAAATGCGACGTGTCCTCTCGTTCAATTCATACTCTCATTGGCTGAAGTCGATGTTTTTGGGCCAGTGCGTGTTACATACGACGCCGAAATGTATTTTTCATACGTAGCTCGAAGTAATTCAGAGAGCTATGGAAAGTTTGGTATTTTTCTACGTGATATAATTCATAACGATGAAATCCGTAGAAGAAATATATTTAGTGACATATCTTTCAGAATTAGCTAGTTGACGTGGCAATAGGATGGTCACATTGTCCGTAGGAGTGACAGACAGGGTACACAGATCCTTGAATGGAGACCGTCACTGGGTGAAACGAGTACTGGATTCAGAGAGCTCAAGATCGGTCGGAGTAGCGCAAGATAGGCGAGGCATGTGTTCAGCAGTGGTCTATAAAATACAGTTGGAGAGATACCGAATAAAACGTTTAAAAATATATTAAACTGGCTTTCATAATAAGGGATGCAAGGTTTTCCTACTTTGAAAAGAGAAGGTTCTGGGAGTCATCACACGATTTTTACCATATTCACTTGGGGATTATACGCCTTTAGGTTAAAAATAGAAGCACTGGAAACGGTAGGATTTTTAGCTATAGCATAAAAACTAATATGTGTTAAATTGAGAAAAACCAGTGGTATTAAAAGTCCGTTAAAAATGCACTCCGTAAATTACAAAAGTGTAAAGCAATTTATTGCGCGGTTTAAAATTTAGATTACATTTCTCTCGTATGCGAACTTTTTCCGAGTTCTTCGAAATCTGTCTCGAAAGTCCTGATAGTTCCGCCGGTCGTAAAGGACAGATGAAAAAGTACGATTTAAAAGTTTATCAACTGGCGTAGTCATCGGGGCTACCGTTTTTTAATTTTCACGTTAAGATAGATGTGATATAGATTCTATTTAAATATAAGTGTTTATTTTACACTTTATGTATATGTATAATACCACAGTTATTTTATATTTTCGATTAAATGAATTATCGATATCTGATTTAATCGATTCAATTATTATCATAATATTTATTATTTTCTATCTATATCTTTCGGTTATATCATTATCATCGTAATCAACCCATTAATATCCTACTGCTGGGCACGGGTCTCCTCTTAGAGTGAGAAGGGTTATACCATAGTCCACAACACTAGTCAAGTGTAGATTGACTGAAGTCTATCACCTTCGAGAATTTTATAAAGAACGATCAAATGTGTATGTTTCCTCACAGTATTTGCCTTCACCGTTACAACAAATAATAATTAATTTCTAATACGCACATAACTTCCAAAAATTAAAGATGTGAGCGAAATTCGAATCCCAGACACCTAGCGTGAGAGACCGAAATCTTAACCACTAGGCTATCACTACTCCTACTTTATATCAAATTAAAGTTATTAAAAACGAATAAGTTAATTTACACATGTAATAAAACTTTTAACATGTTTATTCTATGCAAGTGAACATAAGTAACGTTAAGGATAGAATATTCTCATAAAAGGAAAACTCATTTCCATATAAAAAGGTGTCAAGGAAAGATTTTTTGTGACAGTACTACATTTTGGCTTATATGTTGTTTTAGCAAGGTTAGTCTGATAGGCGGAAAATATTATGTAAGTTAGCTTCTAATTTTATACAGCTATATACAAGCTACTTTTATACGCGACAATGTTAAATGCTATAAAATCATACGTTTATAATTTTTTAAGCTTTGCAATGAATATTAATACCTTGTACATCTAAGATTGCACTATTTAATAACTGTACCATATTGCAATTTAGAAAAGATCGCTAGGGGATTTGCCAATGACAGGTCGGTTTTAATAAAATCCAACATGGTGTTTCCATTTCACAGAACGAAAACGACAACCGTAGAAACAACTACAAATTCGTACTAGCTTATATCTGTGTGTAAATAAAAAAATCTCTATGTACGTACAGATAAATTTCTAAAAACGTGCGTATTTTTTTTGTATTTAAACGACCTTATTTACTTCAACGTTAAGAAATATAGGTGCTAAACTAAATATGCGATAATATAATCCATTCAAGTTGCGTGTACATAAGTGAAATGTGACGAGATCTCATTTCCGGTGCATAGCGGCACAATGGTTGGTCGGAATTAAATATTTCAGGTGGCGCGGCGCTTACGCGGCTCACGCGGCGCCGCGCTGCGGTGGTTGATGAAACGACATACTCCGTACTCCGAGCCGAGGGAAAATTTAATTATTGTTTTACTACCACCGCGCACAGTTCAACACACTTCTAAATGGTGAAGTACATTTCTGTGACACTAAATGAGTTTTCATGTCGAGTTATTATAATTACATAGACGGCCAACCGTCGACCCCGTGGCTCCACCGACACCGACGCGCTGCTTATTTCGAACATTTTAATGCTAGAATACAGATGCAATTACGTAATCTATTTATGAGGAGAGGGATTCAAATTTTTTTATTCGAATATTAGTTCATAACTCGGAAGTATTACGGGCGTTAGAATTAATAGTTTTCACAAACAATTTACCTCTTTATACATATAAAACTACAAACTTACTTCAAACTTTTAAATCATTGAAGTGTATGAATTGGAAGCAATGAATGAACTGAAAGATGTACATATTTATTTCAAAGAATTTAATTCAATGAATCAAATATGTACCAATTCTATGTAGAATGTAGATTTTAAGTGTCGGATGTATTAATATTGTGAATTAAGAAGGTACTAACGCATATTTTCCATGTTCAAACTCGTCACATGTATTTACCCATCATATATATAATTGGGACATGTAAGTGCATGCAACCACACGCTGCTTCCCCTCTGGCTCACACTATCTGGCGTAATTATGAGTTTGACCAGAAAATCGCATTGCGAGCGCGTGAAGCCGCGGCCAATTCTAGGCTGCGCATAAATAAATGAGTATAGCACTTGTGAATCGATCAGCTAATGGGATATGAATGAAGCGAGGTTGAGGCTGTGCGGCGGTACACAAGCTGGAATCTAATGGAATTCACTTGTACGCAAACATGCCGCAGAACGCCCTCGCCCCACCTGGCGGGAGCGCGCTGTTAGTAGGTAAGTACGCGACTCAAAGAACATCATTCAAAAAGCTTCTGGTTGCTGTTAATCGATCGTGTTCGTCATACTTCCGAAAGTGAGTAGAGCGAGTCGAGTTGTCATTCGCGTGAAGGATAACTCTGTAATTTCGTGCAGGTTGATAAATGTCGGAGGCATATTTTATATGCTTTTAAGCGTACCCTATTTATTTCTATATTTTTAAGGAGTAAGCAATCTATTCTGTATTCATTTAGATACGAAAGTACTATTTAACCTTTTTCAAATCCTTAAAATAAAAATAATAAATGAAGTAAGTGTTATCTGACTATGAATTTATAAATGTAGGTAATAAATTACCTACATAAATAAATTTCATGAAAGTTTAGCGATCTAATGGGAAACTTATCCTTTGTCACCTTTTGATTAGTTCTGTTTGTCCTTTGGTGTACTTACCTGAAAAAAAAACATTACGTTACTTTTTGAAATAAATTCTAGTTTTGGTACATATGTATGTATAAATAAACTTGACAATAACGATGCATATATCTCTTTAAAATAAGGTTTAAAATTCTATTATTATTTTATGCATTAGAAGCAGTAAATGTACGTAGCTATGAGCTAGGCAACATTATATTGTATGGTAAATGTCGTCCATAGATCTGTAGTCAACTCAAAATATGACTATGACCGGTAGATTAAGTTGGTAATCGTCACATACGTTAGTTTACTTTACAACATGCTTGAAATCAGAACACAACAGTGTAATCACTGCTATAAAATAATTCTAAGTTCAGTTCATTATACGCAAAATATAATACATGGTCGCGTTATTTTCACTCGTATTATGTCGTTTATCGTGGTACGGTATCAATCAGACGTTAGTGTTGGTAGCATGTTTTTGCGAGTACGCATGAAGATAGATGCACGGCGAATTGCAAAAGGATCGATTAGCTAGCGGGCACACGGCATGGGGCACGCGGTCGCGTGCGCGAGGCCCATAGCGGGCCGGGGCGGGCGGATCGGCGATGCCTTCCGGCGAAACGCGAGGAATGTTGCCGATAGATTAACTTCTGATCTCTTTTCCGATATTATGGCGGAGCGCTTATGTAAGGAATTCTAAGCGCTTCAATCTGGTTTAAGGCCAAGTAAGGTTTCCCGGGATCTCTACTTCAGATCGCCCCTTGTCGCAAGATGTAACCGTTTCGTTTTCTTGATAGATTAAACAACCCAAGATTCTTGAAATTATTTTCATTAACATGAAGATATTCAGTTGGTATTTTAAACATTTATGTAATTTGTATACAAGATGTTTGTATACAAGAAGTTACCTGATAACTTAATAAATAATTATATATATACATAATTATACATTATGTGCATTTCTACACTGTTTGAGTTTTAAAACGAATGTTTATATCAAATTGTAACAGAGAAGTTACAATGTCAATGTAATATAATAGTTGTATTTTGATTTTGTATCATAAATAAGGAGTAGAATAGGAATAAAACTAATAAACTTAGAAAAAGAATATGTGAATTGTATAAGCTATTTAAAAGACAATTCCTTTTAAAGTCGTATAGAAAAACAAACGAACTGAAAACAATGCTGATCCAATAGATTCCGTACCTTTGTTTCAGCTTCAGTGGCACAAAAGGAAATCCAAAAATATTCTCTCCAAGATAGAGGGATAAGAGGAAGGGGATAATGTAAATAAGACGGTAAACATTCAATAAATTTCTCATAATGTAGCTAATATTGTATCTCTGTTGTTTAATTATTAATTGAAATAAACTCAAAGTTGTTAAGCAAAAGCTTCTACCAAACTGAGTTTATTTTGAGTCGAAATCTGCTACAAAGTGGTTAAAATGTAAGTATCGTTCAAGGCAGTTCCCTTTTTGCATTTTAACAAACATTTCTCTTTTAGACGTACATTTCGAAATGTTAATTTTACTTTTCAGGAAAAGTATGCTTTGCGGTGTCTCGGTCAAGGATGTCTCGGTTGAGCTCTTAAAAGGCTAAACAACAAGTGTTTTTCATGAAAAATTAAGGAGAGTACGATCTGCACGCTTCCAGGTGAGGGGTGACGGCGGCCCGGAACGAGGGGCGGGCGAATTTTTCAAAAGTTGACATTTGTTGATGTCGTAAAATGTAACGCTATTGTATTTTTATGAGGGGCATCTTCTAAGGATTATAAGGATAAACGAATAACAAAAAAATAAGTTTAGGTATATTCTTCGTTGCCGTAATGTTGTAGTTGAATATACGTAGTCAAATATTTGTTGAATCGGTAATAATCCATAGTAAATAACATTATGCACAAGCTCTTTATATGAAACCCAACAGGCAATCCATTTTATAAAATATTACATTTAATAAATACCTTTATTACAGTAGATGAGACGATAATAAAATATGTTGAATTGTTAATACTAAATTGGTTGTATTTTTATGATTGAGAATTGATTTAATTGGGTGATTTATTTAGTATAATTACAAAATTTTAAAAGCAATTTATAATTCAATAAATATATAGTGTTTTCTAAGAGCACGTAAATGACAATCTCGAATTTATTATCCACCTAATATCGCATAAATGGTCGGCACGGGTTTCACCTTAGAATGACAACGCAAAGGCCATGGTCCTAATTCTAAATGCAGTTGTAGAGAGAATTCTGAATCACACCTAGACAATTCTTGGCCCTCAAAATGTCTTAGAGCTACTGTTATAACAAAGTTTCTGAAACTCCACAGAGTAGCGCTTAGGTCATTCCAAAGTTACTCCTAGGCTAAAATTGCCTGTGTGAATATTCCACTGTTCACTCAATGCTGAAGGAGTTCAATAACTGAATGTACAGTAAAGAGTAAGTTACTTTTAAATATGATTTTGTGAACGTAAATTTTCTAATTCTAAATGATTTTTAACGCCGCACAAAATATAAAGCAGCAGGTTGTAGTTTAAAACGCAATCCTCAAGTAATTGTGAGTAGTGTCGGTAGGTTCCCCGCGGTCGGGCGGGCGGCGGCGGCTCGCAACGGGGAATAGATTCCTTTAGTCACATTTATGGCTAATATATTCATGAAACTTTCACAAAAATATTTCTGAGCGCGCTCGCGTCTGCTTTGTTATGAGTACGACATAGACAAAACACACACGCTTCTATCGAGCAGCTATTGAGAGACGCTCTACATGACATTTTCGTTGACAAATATGTTCGTGAAAATTACTACACTATTTCCCCGAACACTTAAATTTGTCACAAAGATGTATAGAATATAGGAGATAGGCTGAAAGCGAACTCAATGTTTACAATTGTATACGTGATTTTCAGTACGTTTCAATTAAATGCATAAGTATTTTTCATTAAAAATATTAAAATATTTATATCAAAAACCGCATAAATATTATAAATTGTATACAAAACAATAGTGAAATTACTGTTATGTTTCACAAACGTATATTGTGAAATGTGAAGTAATATTTGGGAAAATAGGGTAAATATGAAGTACAGTGTGACGTGCGCGTCTTATCATGCTCATCCGGTGGCGTATGGTCTTGTCTCATTCTTAACTCTTGTCAAAATATAAATAAGGTCAATATCTTTCAAGTTTAAATAAAGTTAAGATTTAATATAATACAGATTTGACATATTTTTTTATCAAAATAAATAACAGATCATGATTTTAAAATGAATTGATACCATCTAGCTGGTTTGATCTATTCTGTTATGAAAACAATTTTTTTACTGTTTATACCATTAATAGTGCAGCGTTGGAATGAGCGGTAAAATTAGAACGAACAGACTGCATGTTGAAGGCTGCAAAAAGGGGGCGCGCGCTACGCGTCAAGTAATTTCCGCCATTCGGTCAGAGGCTTCTTTTTATAATTCCGTACGAAATGTTGTGCGAAAATGCTTTCTTTTTCAACAAAAGAACACATTGGATGGTCGGGGTGAGCATTTAAGCGCATTTTAGGTTGCACATGCAGAAGTTATTTCCTATTAGAAAAGTAAATTTTCCAGCATTGTAAAAGATTTTGGAGTTGCAGCGTGTAGCCGAGCGAAATAAAATGGAAGGCGAGTGCACGTGACGGAGCGAGGGAGCGCGGCGCACGCGACGCGCCGCGTAATTTCCGCTTCCCTGTCAGACGCGACGCCCGCGCCAGTTCGCCGCACCGACAACTACACTGAAAACGACAAAACCGTAAAATCGCCTTTGCAGTGGTTTGTAGTACTTATGTGGTTGTAGTGCGTCTTCAAGTAACTAATTTCAAATACGGTCTCGTTATTATGTGTTATAAATATAAAATATTGTTTTCACGTCTAAACTGCGGGGGATTTGGGGGGTTTTAGAAGGATTTAACAAGTTATGTCGATTTACGTTGTTTATATAAAAAACGTGTGGCTACAGCTAAAATGTTGAGATTACACGCTATTTTCAAATACCGAAAGCAGACGTAAGTGCAATTTAATGATACGTTTAACTTGGATACAATGGAAGGTCTTATCTAAAAATTGCTGATTAGTATTCGAGGAAGAAGTAGATGTGATTATCTGATAAAAGCAGCGTGAAACTGATGACAAATACGCAAGTAGCTTTACTCGTATTACGACCCGAAACACGATTTAGACATTAAGCCTATCTAACAGGAGTTCCAAAACTGCCGCTACATGTATTCATAGTGAGATTACCCAACATTAGCAATTAATATTAATTAGTAAGTAAAATGATAGATTAATAACATTTCACAAAGGCGATTCTCTTGAAAAATATTTTTTATTGTGAGTATTTATCTGAAGCATGTTTAAAGATGCTCATGCAGGAAGGTCGTACACGCAAGTCCAGTGGCATTATTTATTAGGGTGTGCCCCTTTCTTGGCGCGCAAGGAATGGATTTAATAATTATGGGGCAAAGAAGTGAAGCGTGTGGGGTCTTGGCGGAAGGATGGAGTGGGGGCAGGGTGCGATTAAATCGCAGGCGTTTCGGCATGTAACAGGAAGTGGGTCAAGCGGCGCCGCCCGAGCTATTTATTGCGTTTCCGACTAAATTGCAATCCAACACTTAAAAAAGCAATAACACCTGCGCAACATTGAGCTAATCGAGATGTAATCCGAAACCTATCAAAAGTAACAACGAGTTACAAAAGGAAATTTCCCATCAATTTTATTTATATGTTACGCTTACACTTGCGAACAGGTGCGGGTAATTTTCAAAGGTAAAGTTCGAAAAAAGGGCCGATCCAGCCATCGGTTTGACGAAGGCCCGTAGAGGCCGCGTAGAGGGTTGAGAAAGGCATACCATTAAAACTTCTTTTTGTTTGATGGCGCCTGGCGTTCGGGCGGGCTAAGTCTTAGTCGCTCTGCAATTACAGACAAGGGCCTTTAAATGAACCGAGCTCTCGAGCACGGCGGCGCATCGCTTCGCACCCGAATGCGCCCTCTCCGCCGCGCCGTTTCCACTCTCTGTTAATTTGATTTTAAACGATTATTTTGTCGTGCGCGTATGTGTCTAACTAAATATGGAATTCGTTGCAGAAACACCACAATAATCAAATACGAAACCGAACGGAAAACGAACCGGTCTATTTACAAGGGTATTTGACTAAATGTTTTTGTTTGAAACACATGTAACATTTCAGACTTATCTGTAGAAAATCACCTCGTTGCATAAAACTATAACGTACACGATACATCTTTCAATAAGAAATAGAAGTTTCAATAAGATTAAAGATGGTAGACCCCTTGATGGTTCTGCCATATAACAATAGTGTTAAGGGCTGCTGTGTTGTATTACATCTTCAGTATATCATCTTGTGCTTACTAACCATTAAAGGGTGTCGTAAGACAGATACACTGACGTGATGCATTCCAATTTACTCATCAGGGGTAGCAATGCCTCTGTGACCGACCTCAGGTAGGACTTCAATTCTATTTGGAGTTGATTACATAAGTCCATCGGCGACAATTATCGCCTCTACCACAATATGAAACAAGGTCTTCTTATATCAAGTAAACAATAAACTTGTACGACAATGCAGACGTTGCAGCATAAGGAGCAAATAGACATAATGTCTTTCTTTTATTCGATGCTAAATATTCATGTCTGAAATTTGAAACAAATAATAAATTTTACACCAACTTAATAATCACCCTTATCCCTAGTCATGTTTTAAGCACACTTCGCCTTTCACTTAAATTCCTATGCTTTTCACTTATTTATTGCTTATCTATCTACCTTTTTCAAAAACCACTGTTTCAACACTTGGACGCTTCTCACACAATACACGTGAAATACTAATCGACATGTAATACGTTTTCCAAGTTCTTTATTTTCAGTGTGTCTGTTTACACAGGCGGACTAAAGGGGGTAGAGGGTGTGGAGGAAGGCGAGTAAAGAGCATTTTATCGTAGTGCTACCCAACTAAATCTAAAACACCAGTTACTATCTTTAGTATTCTATTCGCAGTACCAGGGCTCCATACGGTTGAGCAGTGTTTACGGGTAAACCCGCGGTCGAGTCTAGATGCCTATCTGAGCCACGAGTATATGCGCTACCGGCTATCTCGACATTGATTTACACTCTATAAGTATTTAAGTAAGCTCACTTGATGTATTTTTACACAATGAATGTTTACCTACTGCAAATTCCTCTCAGAAAAAGAGATGTCTACAAAAAAGATTTATTTTCATGTATTATTCATTCACGTGTCCTCGAACGTTTTCATTTCGACGTGATATTTTGGCAGTGCGATAATGATATTTGTCGTAAAAGTAGGTATCATATAGTCGGTAGAAAAATAGATCCAAGAGAGATATTCAAGTTTCACATAATTGAAAATGAGAGACTTTGAATGCCTTTTATAATCTGAAATGTGTAATGTAGATAGAGCAATACTCTATTTGGGTTATTAACATAATACCTACTTATGCGAAAATGTTTTCAGCGAGTAACTTCACAACTTATTCCATTTCATATTATCTTAATAGAGAGCTCTAGAATTAACTAGCTATTCTTGACTTCACCCACCTATTTACATAAATATTTCGATTTCCATTCAAAAAACTTCAATACTTATGCGTAGGATCATAAAATCATACGGAATAACTATAAAATATTATTATATTTATCGCGTTAAAAACACTTCGAACCTTATAAAAACTCGATGTAATCAGCGATCGAATAAATCGCGATTTATTTTTAAAAGCCGTATAATGAGTGATTGAAATAAAAGCGGTGCGGCGCCACGAGCCGCTCTCAAAGGGCGCTAACGTGAATGGCCGACGAGAATCTTTGAGAGCACGGCTCAAAATCATCCCGACACTAAAACTGATATTTTGATTCATTCTGTGGTTCGCTTGAATCGCTTGGGATTGTGATTAGCCCGTAGAGGGATTTGTTTGGGATTTATCTCAACTGAACGTTATTAAACGGATGAAAACATATCGTTAGATAATGGTTATGATCTTTTCATATTAAACATCTATAATATTCATTGATATTAAATATCAGCTTATCAACAATACAGATTATATAATGAACAGCGAATAAAAGTAAATTCATGGTACTTCGGACAGTACTCCTGTAATTAAGTTGGAATAATTCGAGCACCTCGGGGTGAATGTTTAACTGTGGGTGTTGGAATTTTTAAATGTTAAACTTCTACTAGAGAAAATAATGTTTCCATAATAATATCTGAAACGTTGGAAAACATACCTTTCAAATCAGAACGCAGTAACGTAAACCTTACTGTCAATGTAAGGCGGACATAGTTGGGATGTTGGTGCTCTGGAAACGGAATCATAGTGAGTCTTGGTTACACCCTTCTAATTAATCCACCTCACTCCTCCATGAAAATTGGTGTAGATTCGGTTTTTTTTTCTGTTTTACTCTAATAATATTAAGTGATAATATATATATATATATATATATATGTGT
>DWKL01001683.1:0-14116 GCA_018249415.1 Phareas burnsi | reverse complement strand
GACTGACTGTAGACTAGTTGTATGTTATATTTATATATAATTTGTTATATTGTACATTATTTACATATATCTATATCGTATATCTTGCATTAGATATAAATTCTAGAGTTTTCTTCAATAATGATGACATTACTCCTTAAGGATTTACTTTTCTACAATAATTATATATAGACTTCCAATAGAGATCTCTTTCAAAGTCGACGATGCTTTCATGATTGACTCCTGTAGTGTTGCAAACGTTTATAGGCAATTGTGAAGTACTAATATGAAATTAAAGTACACGGCGGTCATAGAGTTTATTACTTAGATTGATCTACTGAAAAACGGCCGCTTCTACCTAAACTATTCTGAAAATAAATGGAGAACAAAACTGAAAATGAGCAACAGTTGTCATTTGATAGGGCAACAATAAAAAAACAATAAAAATATTGGTTTTAAATTGATGTATCAATTGTGACATAATTATCTAACATTGTCTATCAAAATGCTAACAACGTTTGTGTTGCTAAGCAACATAATATTTTAGTATCTATTGATATATCTTTTGGTCGATTTTTTTTCACAACATCAGTGGTCACAGATTACAAATTCAAACTCACTTCTCATTAGTAAATGTGGCGTGTAAGATATCCTGCGCGACAGAGTTGAGCGTCATGCCGGGACGCGCCTTGCGGTCACCCATGTAGATCTGGACGAGGCGAAACAGGTCGATAGCCGCCTTTTTGTGCGCCTTGTCCCAGTCCGCGCCCACCATTGGTGCGCTGATCGAGGAAGACGTCCATGACAGCATGTCGCGGACTGAGGCCTGCGACATCGCTTTGTATTACAGGGATGGAAAAAAATATTTGTGGCGAAGTCGCTATTTTGAATCCAAAAAGAAGATTACAAGAGAGCAAAATAATATTTTTACAGCGAACAATACAGAGCAAAACGAGAGATATTCAAAACACGTCGTATAATATATTGATATATTATGTAAAATATTACCAGATTCGTATTATTGCACATAGTACATATGGAGAATTATATCCTAGCCCTGAGTTCTTTTTAGGACTAGTTATAATACAAATAACCACTAACTTTAGATTAAATGTTTTCCCTTATTTTATTTCTATTAATACAGATAATCAACAATAAATTCATGTTCAAAACTTTAATAACATTCGGGCAAATTTGTTAACGTTGGGGGTTAGGGTTAGAATTCCAGGCACGACTGTTTTTCGAAATCATGTGCCAATCAATAATAATTTCCAGTATCAAGGAAAACACTTTGAAACAGCCTACGTAGCACTATTACTTGTAGTTCGATACAAAAAAAATATCGTTAAGGAGTACATATAAATCAACCAACATAAAAGAGACGAACCTTTCTCCTAAAGATGCCCTTGTTGAAATTTAAATTGTCCTTGGCGAATATCTCGATGTCCTGCTCGGGCGGAGGGTGCGGCGCGAGAGCGTGTGCGTGCGCACGCACCGGACTGTACAGCGCCGCGTCCGTGCCCGCCGCGCCGCCAGCCCCGCCCGCCGCGCCGCTCGCCGCGCCGCCGCCGCCCAGAGATGACGTCTGTGTTCAATTATCTGTTATGCCCAGATTGTATTCACCTGACCAGGTCCCGATGCTCGACTAGACAAGTGCCTATATATCGAACCAGGCGTACCATTTAGGTTACTCGAATTAGTAATTTAGATACATCGATTGATCAATTGCCTATTATGATGATTATTAATGAAACAATTCACAACATTGTTTTGAGTCTGGATGTTTGTATACTTATCTTTATGTGTAACAATGGCATCCAGTACTTGTCATTATTACTTATCACTTAATACTATTTGTTGCATAATAAAGAAAAGTGAATTAGCAATTCTCTGTTCATTCAGAATGAGAAAGAAACGAATAGACTAATTGTCATGTGCTGCTTCAGTCTATCACCGAATGAGTGCTTAATGAAATTACAGTGAGGGAAACTTGACTTGTCGCTTCGTGAATGGAACAGTCTCCTATACACTCACAGTTTCACTAAGTACTAAGAATTGAGAAAATCTTCACATAAAGTATCAGTATAAGTAACAAGTAGTCATTTATTACTTAGTAAGCTCATGTAAAATAGGCATCATATACAAGGTAGTATTAGGCATTAATCCGAGTCTAGATTATATTTGAGACTTCTTCATCGTACCTTCATAATTAAGGATCATGAGATTCTTTGTCATGTTATAATGAGAGAGCATAACATTCTTTGTCATGAGACATGGTGGCGCCGCTTGCGGAATAAAAGTGCAGTAAAGCACCCCAAAGGCAAAGAACATCCCCTTCACATTTCACTCCACCCGTAGATAGATAAAATACACACATCGAAACATTATAATAACCAAAAACACGATGCGCATACCTAACTTTCTATTTCTAGTCTCCATGAAGAGTTAATGAGCTTTTATTTTTATCATCCATGTAATCTTACCCTGTGAATACCGGGTGAAGGCTGCCGATCCCGGTCGAAACCAACAAACGTGTTATAGTATGACACGCCGTGATTCATATATTCCGCGTCAGGTGGTCGATGTGCGTACGAATGAGGTAAGTAAACGCCGGAGCCGTCATCGTCGTCGGGAGTTCTGGCGCCGCCGTCGGAGGACTCATTGTCCGGTTCGTGGCCGGACAGCGAACGTGACTCGGAGCCGGAACGGGAGTGCGAGCGAGAGGAACCGGACTCGTTGTCCGAGGAACCGCCGCCGTACCGACCACGACCTATAATATAATTAATATAACATATAACCCTCATAATCCACAGAGAAGTAATCGTTTTTTCATACAGAAAGGTGACCATCTTAGTCCTCAGAAGTAGCAACGTATTTATACACAACCTCACAGTCCATGGGCTGTACAGACCACTTAATCTCAAGTGGCTCGCAAGCTCGTTAACTACCCCTCAAATATATAAAAAAATTAAGGACTGATGCAAGAATATTTCTTTATCATCATATTTATCACACACCTGAATGTTATTTATTTATCTCTGTGTGTCATGTAACCCCAAGATCGGTCATTCAACTGGTGCTATATAAAATGAGTAAAGATACATACCTTTGCTGGAGAGCTTGGCCTGCTGTATGATGTAGTCCTGCAGCGGCAGTAAGTGCTGCATGCCGCGCAGGTCCCAGTTGCAGTACAGCGGCGAGCCTCCGCCCTCCTCGTCTTCGTCCTCCCCCTCCGCCGGCTCATCCGCCTCCGGCGCGCGCCTGTGCCCTGCGACATGACAAACCATCTACATTGTTGTTTTACATTCAATACAGGCTGTAATCTATCGGTCATGAGTGTGCATCGTGGCTAGAGGTTGGTCGCAGGATTGGCTATCAGTGGCGCGCTACACTCTCGCGCTAGTAGTACGAAGAGACGAGGCGTAAGGTGAATCACACGACGAGCGTGAAGCGATGCTTTTGTTCCAAGACTCGCTGCCTCATCTGGGCGCAATGCTTACGTGGAAAGCGATTTTTCAAGCACTAGTCAAACTATTCCATAATTACGGTTTCGAAGACAATTAAAAGCACGGCGAGATTGTGTACACAAATTAAGATAACGCGAACTGGGAGAAGATATACTAAATCAGTGAATTACCAAAGAGAATTACCAAACTGTTATTACCATAGAGAGTGTAACATAACACAAATGTAACATTGAATTTGCTCATACTCGAAAATAATATGCCGTGACATATTGCCCCTAAGTGGTAGTGTAACTATTAACAACATTTTATTATTTTCTGTATTGCATACTCAGATACTTTTATAACGTCCTTATTACGATACCGATATCTATCTAAAAGATTCATCACCAGTTATTATTTATTGTCTATTAAGAATCCACTTAGCATAGTTGGCACCAAACCAATTTTGATAAACTGGTTTGACACCATACTAATTACCATAAGACACCATGTCGATCACCTGTCAGATAGATATCCAAACGTTGAATATAAATAGCTGGTAATGTAGACCAGTCTTTGTCTTTCATTTCGATGGTACTCACAGCACAGGAAGCTATAGTTGTACAAAACGGTTGTTTTCGGCCCAAGGAATCCGTGATTAAGTTGTGTAAAACAGTCTTCACTAGCATCTCGACTCACGTACGCGAGTATATAAAAAAATAAATTTATGTCATAGTACTTACGACGCGATTTCGTTCTATCCCTAGGCGTAGAAGTCCTCTCCAGTCGCTGATTATGCTTTTGCACATTGGGCTCTGTTAATGGTGGTTCCAAATTCACACATTTCATTTTGTAATTAACTGCAAATAGAAAATTAATAACAATACAGTATAGACTTATCTTTAAGTAAACAAACAGTATCTCGATATTGAACTATGTAGTACCTTATGTAAAATAAATCCAACCCTGCGTTTTAAATATGGAATTATATAGTTGAATTTAAAGTAAATTAAATTTATAGTCAATAGGCAGTAGATCTATAGTTTGTCCAGGGGGGTACCACCGTCCCCTCATAATCTGCCATGAAGCAATTATTGTGTATCTATTGGAGAGGTGTCGTTGCCAGGTATACTTACAGTGAGACAGCCATCTTAGTAACACAACTATGTACGATCTCAGATAGGAATTCAGCCCTGTTTAAGATTAAATTTAGATGTCCATGGGCTTAAATGACCATTTAACATCAGCTGGGTGGCATGCATGGTCGCTTCTCTTCTCACTTAAAAAAAAATCAGTCACATACCAGCTGCAATATTGTCCTGTTCGTTGGCAGACGATAGTCTCATGAAGTTATGGTGTGGCTCATGGGGAGGAGTTCGGTGTTTGCTGCTACCCGATGACACCGAGGTCTTGCTTGACGTGTAACGTTCGGGCTCCGCTTGCTGCCTTCTGTAAATTTAAGAAAGATGATTTGAGAACAAGAGAAAAATTCATTCTGTAATATTACTTTATCGTTTTGATTGCATCTCAATTCTTCTAACACTGCCAAAGTTACTCTAGATAGAACTATTCGAGTTACACATTTACATACATTTGTAAGAAATTTTCAAGGAACCAATTTCAATTATAATAACATAAATTTTCGAGATACCTCTTATATCGTAATCGTGATTATTGTATCGTAATTTAATATGTTCTACATATTGCATATTCATCAAATCCAGCTGTTGTTTATCATTTTAACATATAACATTGTTCCAAAACAGAATTTTAATTGAATTATTCATTAACGAACACGATTATGCTATTAGCTAATAAAATTGAAAGGTAAACTAAGCCTTATCTTTATAACGATAGTGTTTAAATTACAATTTGTTATAACATATATCTAAAGTTGTCAACAACTATTACGCCGCCAGGCAATCTGATATATAAACATCTTGTTCCAATGGGACAATTTTTTCATGAATTGGTTATTAGACTCGACGTCATTTCTACCTAGTAAACTCTCGAGGCTGATGCCAGCTGGAGGCATTGTGGCGCAGGTCGAGACTGGTCTGGCGGAAGGGCTTGTCCACGCTGTACACCGCTTGCTTCTCCGGGTACCGCTCGATCCGGTCAAGTTCCGCTAAACGATCCTTGTCTAAATGCCTGCAAACAAACAAACAGTGATAAAACAACAAAAATGTTACAGCGACAGACGCTAATTAATTTTTTCCAATATCTTTCAGATTTTAATTAATGTTTTAGAGAGGATATAAGATTTTAGACAAACTATGCGTATAAAAAAAACTAATTGAGTACATATAAAAGCCCTAAAATCAATTATAACCTTGACAAAAAAGAAAAAAATGTATTAATAACGTCTGTTTAACGGCTAACTTCAGCACATTGTTTTCTCGAGACGCGCACCGCACGGGCACCAATAGCGCGGCTAAAGAGGGTATAACTTCAGCAATAGTACCTGTCAGAATATCGTTCCCTGGAGTGGCGGGACAGGTGCGGGCGCTCGAGGCTGTGCAGCACGCGCGCGCCCGCCGCCTCCGTGGCCAGCGAGATGGACGACACCAGCGAGGGCCGCGCCGCCGTCGTCTGCCACACATTGTCATATGTACAACCCGGGCACTTAACAAGGCACCTCGCACTGCTGACGTCACATATATTCACTACTACGATACACAAAACAAAAGGGCCGTACTATTAAAAAACAAATATATATTTTTTTAACTATTGCATATTTGCAGTTCCTTTCTAAAACATGTTTCTATTAAATTCTACAGATTGACTTCATCTTCCCGTGTCCATTCCTGTACCACTATAGGACACGAGTCACCTCTAAGATTAAGGGTTTATTATGGAGAACTTTCAGGCTTTCATTATCCTCACGATGTTACGTTTTCCTTTATCAATAAGTGATAATTAATTTCTTATACGCACATTACTTCGAAAAATCACAGGATTCGAACCCAGGTCCCCAAAGCGTGGAAAGCTAGAATCTTTCCTTACCTCTATTCCGTCACTGCCCTGCCTGCCCCAGTCAACCAATGGGGGACTGTGAAAAGTTGCGCGAACCTCGATATATTAGTCTCTACATATCGTCTCGAGACGGGCTGATCTTGACACAGTGAAACCGATATTAACGGGACTGCCGCAAATATACAGGAAATAATGTAAGCTACTTTTAATAGTTCCAAAAATTAAAAACCCCGTTTCCAGCATTACAAACGAGTGAAGCCGCAAGTAGAAACTTTTAACAATACAACTTTCGCGCACCAAATCATTATCTCTGTTACTTTAAACAAATAAAATCAATAGATTACTTTGATAAAGTAGTGTTTAACCAAACCGTTTATGAAAGCCAACCCTCTGTAACCACTTCAAACAGTTTTAGTTCCATTTACATGCGTTACCTACCTGCAAGAAGGGCGTAGGCTGAGGCTTCTGCAACGGACTCCCAGGACTTTGTGGAGACGCCGATTCACACGACGATCCTCCTGCCGACTGTTGTTTTAACTGTTAGACAATTTATTATATTTTGAAACAGAAACCAAAGGGTATCGCGAATCGGAGCAAATCGGATCTTGCTAAGTTTTATTATAATGTTACACTCGCATCGCGTCGAACCATTTTAAATAAATAATTGGATTGTATGATCGTCTCCACATCAAAAAAGATCAATGACACCGTTTCGGTTTTTCCTTAGAGAGCATTTAGCCAGTAGATTGGTTACAGTGAGTAATAGCAAAAAGAGCTTATAATATAAATTATATTAATATTTTTATGTTTTACCTTACGTCTCGTTAAAGGCGTACTCTCAACAGATTTGAAGTATTTTTCGTGCATTGAATCATCAGATGCGTCCTTCCTAGGCGAAATGAAGCTGCCGCTCCGATTAAGGCCTTTAAGAAAATTGTATTTATGAACATTAAATATATTCAAATGGATGGCTTCAACCCATTTTATGTCCAACTGCTGGGCAAGGGTCTCTTCCCAGAACTGGGGAAGGCCTAGAGCATACTCCACCAGGCTGCTGCTATGCGGATTGGTGAAGATACGGATTAGTTGCCAACCCGTGTCGAATGTTTTCAAACCGCCTATAAGGCCTCCGACAAGGTTCGACGACTACTATCCAATGATAACAAATTAATATTTAATTGATATTGTCAACATATATAAAAATATTAGAATGAAGTCCACTTAAACAATTTTTTTTGAGTTCTACTGTGTAATGTTTAGTAAATTTATAGTTACACTCCCTTTTTTATGTAAGCGAGCGTGCAGGCCACCTGATATTAAGTGGTCACTGCAGCCCATAGATACCCACATGTTACAACAACCAGAACTCAAGTACTATCTAAGATCGTACGTAGATGCGCTACTCCTGTGCACCAAGACAATCGTCTCGCCGTTAGTGTAACCGACAACCAAATCTCTCCAAATGTAATAAAAGAATAACTTCACAGCGGGTTACGAGGGCGACGATGGTACCTCTCCGGGCGAACTATAGTTCTAACACTTACCAATTACAAAACACTTGCCCATAACAACTTAACCAATTTTCCTAATTGAGACAACAATTTTAATTAATTGCTGGCGACTTTTAAAAAGTACGTTTTTTTATTATTTGTCCTAAAAGCTTTCACAAATAAACATTTTAGGAACATTATAATATGAACCTTTATTAAAGCATGTACCTGAATGTGGCGACCACTTCTCACCTTCGTGAGGCTGGGCCGCGCTGCTCCGTTTGCGCAGTTGAGGCGTGCAAATTGGCACGTTGCACGCCACTGCGCTCAGCTCCTGTACCGTAAGCATACGTCTTAAATATTATAACGAATATTTATTCATTGTAGGATCTGTAACCCAATTGGGGAGTGCTATTAAAGATACATATTTTTATAGCATAGAAATAGTAAACAGGCATACAGTCCGTCTTATAGTAAAATACCACTGCCGCTTATTTACATCTTTGTTTTTAGTAACCTCAAATAGACTTCAAGGATAGTATTGAATAGAATCATATTTAATAGAACAATCGTTCGTCTGGGGAAGCACCACCGCCGCCCTCATAATCCGCCGTGAAGCAGTTGTTGTGTTTCGGTCAGAGAGGTGCGGTTGCCAGGCACACATATAGCGAGGCGACCATCATAATCCTCAAGAGTAGAGACGCATCCATATACAGCCTCAAACGGAACTTCGGTTTTGTTTGAGGTTGGATGTGGGTGTCCATGGGCTATGTAAAGTACCTGATATTAAGTGGTCACCACTTAATATCAGGTACTTTACAAACAAAAAAGTCCTATCAATCAATATACTTGAGGTTGACGGCTACGTTGCTACACCAAAGGATTAAGTTGAAACGTTTTATTTGAGAAAAATAGCTAACGTGTGTGCATGCCACCTGATATTAAGTGGTCACTGCAACCCAAAGACACCCACAAGTAACCTCAAATAGAACAGAAGTCCTATCTATGATCGTACATAAATGTATTACTACTCCTATGGACTAAGATGATCGCCTCACTCATGAGTGTAGTGCCGAAAAACTCATCTCTCCAACCGAAATACACGAATTACTTCACGGCGAAATGTGAGGGTGGCCGTGGCACCACAGGTGGTGGTTGTACCACCTATCAACTGTTAATCTGATCAACAAAATCTGAAAGCGCTTTCCCTTCAACTCATTGATTTCTCCACTTTCGACGCTATTTTATTACGGTATCGTAATAACAGCAAAGACTTAATGAAACTTATCTTCTGAGCCATATTTAAATCGTAACAGTTTAGATAGATCTTTTACACATAAAATCATTCGTTACATTTTTGTTTCAATCGCTATATGAAAAAAATAGTGTTGGTCAGCTCTCATTCTGGCTGACCGTCACGCTAATGGTAGCATTAGAGTGAAGTAATTAAAAAAATTAAGTATTCCATCACCTTTAAAACCTGGTTAACGAATATTATATTTCAGTTATTTGATATTTTGTAACAAAGGTTTAAAAAAAATATTAAAATTTGACCTCATTTTACTCAATTTTTCTTTCATTGCGTATTCTATCCAGTAAATGAGGTGCTCAAGGAGTTTTTTCTTTACATTTCATCCGGTATCTTTGCATAATTACGTTATGTGCAATATAATTATAAAGTAACAGTAATATAACGAAACCCTATTGACAATATATTACTCAAGCATCTTTTTAAATAAGCCATTATATGTTTACATAGTTTTTTACAAACATACAACAATAAATCAACATGTCGCAATCAAATACGCCTCATTAATCCGCAATTATAAATTCCTATTAGGAATATAATTGCTGTTCTTTATCACTAATATTATTGTTGTTATTGTAGAAACTAGATTTCATAGTGCGGAATGCGGAGGCGAGGCCGTTCGCCGATACACTAGGAAACGCATAACAGTTGCAGAGAATTGAAAGTAAGAGGGCAAGTATACCTTACCAATAAGTGAAAATGATACAAATATAACGTAGATCGGTAGATAATATCTTAAGTTGGTTATTAAGCAGAATTATAAATGTCTGATGATGGTCACTATTCACAAATCTGAATTGGCCGCTAACGTTTCCCCAATTCTGTGCTCAAGTAATCACGACACGTAGGTTACACGTAATAAGAGTAGTTAAACGACCATCTTCTATTCTAAAATGGTGTGATAATTTGTGACTTAGTTTAAGAGGTAAAATTCGGGAGAGACCCAGATATACTGGATACAATTACAGTACATAAAATAAAAATTTACAACAAGTAAATATTTATTTTTGCGCGATTGGTATTTTCTAAGCTAATATGCTAACTTACATGGTACAAAACCATAAAAACGTCAAACCAAAAAGAATTCATGGTAGAAGCTACGCAATCTCTACAATTTACTTCTAAAATATCTAGCGTTCCTGGACAAAAACCATGTGCCATTTAAACAGGTGCATTTTAATCACGTAAAGATATTTCACCTGTTTCCGTCTTTGCTGTGCGCTGCTTATGCTACTATCAGAGGAACGTCCGGAGTCTGTATGCCGACAAAGAGGAGTCGTACCGTCTTCGCTCAGCCTGCCGCGCCTACTCTCTCCACTATTCCTGTTTTAAGAAAGAAATTAATATCAATTAAGGGATTAAATTAATAATGTTAAATAATAAGGGATTAATGATTAAACATGCATGCAATTAATTTGAAGGAAACAATAGTAGTAAGCAATGTAGCGAGAAAGTCCTTTGTATTCCCATTGAGATATCAGATTCCACATCCTAAAAAACATTGAGTTATAGATAAATAGCAGAGCACTGATGACGGCTTCCTCTGTTCCTGTTTAGATATTAAACAACAATAATATCCTGGACAACACATGATACTTTGTTATCTACATTATTAATAAAACCAGTAAATTACAACAAGCAAGCATTTAAAGTAATCATAACCCTGTGATTAAATTTGAATAACTAACAAAATATTACTAAAAAATATATGGTTAAAAATAAAAATTTTGAAAAACAACTACTATGAAATGACATTTTTGAAAGTGTATGATTTAATATATATACACACATACATAACACTAAAATTTGATATAGAAGCTCTTTAAAGTGACAAGTGATATACACGGATTAACTATATATATTTTACACTAACAAAAAAACACATATTGATTTTAATGGAATCTCCAATATTATTAACCTGGTAAGGCATGTCAAGAAAGATGCCTGTTTAATTTTAATAAACACCTGTTATCATGACACTATTATGTAGTATATCAGTTCATTAACATTAATTTCAACAGTTACCATTGAGTTTCTTACCTATGATGGTAATGGGATCTCCTAGTCCGTACGGGACTTGTCTGTGTGATTGTAATACTCTTGGCATTGCCAGGAGACAACTTGCTGACACTTGCCATAGTGCTGTTACCATTGCTACTAATTGGGTCTATTAATGGGGGCACCTGGAAACAGAACAAAATATGTATGTATTAGACAAATAAATTATTTTCAATCTCTAATAATGAATAAACAAATCCACTACAGTACCATAATATATATATATATATACCTATAAACACTTTGAACGCTCACAAAGATAAGTACATATACATGGGAAAGATAGAAGTACAGAAATACTCAGATCTCAGTCAACTTTAAGTACCTGTTACCTAAAACAGTCATATATTCATGAGCATTAAATTCTCTACATTTAAACTCTGTGACTAAACAGTAGCACCACACATACATACTTCTGTCTCATAAGAGCAGTACAAAGTTGCCTATCTAGGGCCTGATACAGATGTTTCAGAATGGCAGTAAATAATTAACATGCTGTGGATAAGTTTTCTGCATACATCATATGAAAAAGAAGTTCTCATTATTTCACATTATAAATGTTAAGAGATTATTATTTTGTCCAATAAATGTATTAAAAAATAGTGATTCTATGTATAGCTATTAAAATAAATGGCACAGTTTCCTTTACAAAATCAAATGTAATATAATTAAGTAAATAATATGATCATTAAAAGATAGCATCTTAACATGAACTCTGTACCACTAACATTTAATCTTTTAAACTATAATCATCTGCCAATAAAAAAGTAATAAACACAAGATTTGTAAATTCCACCTTACCACTTTCCATCAACACTATCATTCAAACAAAAAACTATCATAAAATGGGCTTACATAGGGTTGTACTTGCGGAACTGCCTGATTGGTCTGGGTGGAAGTCTCTCGCCTCTTCTGAGGGTCAGTGTTCTGTTTCAATGTTTGTAACTTTGCTAAAGGGATTATATCACAGTCCGTTGGCCTATGCCATACAGTGGTCTGTAAAAGAAGCATATCGTGAGTTATTCAAATCAAGTAATTATTCTAATTAGCATACAATGAGCTTGGGGGATTAGAGAAAACAAACCTGTGTGGAAGCATTATAATAGTAAAACCTATGTGTGTTGATGTCAAATAGTTCCCACCATTGTGATGAGTCCGTGCGTTTAACCTTCACTCCCTGCAATAAAAATTGAGACAAGTATTTCAACATTATTAATCTCAACATTAATAAAGATATTCTGCCTTATTGTAATTTTATCTATTATATTACATCACAATGCAGATATTTGCTCTTAGAAATTGGCAATGCTTGCCATTGAAGTCAAATGCACACCATAATAAGAATTATGCAATATTCTTTTTTGTAACAGAAAATATATTGCTTTATTAATTACTTTACATTATATATTAATAGAATTAAATAAAATGTAATAAGCGTTGTAAACCCGATAATTTAAGATGATATACACTAAAAAGTTTACAAGTAATATAAAGGTTTTCAGAAATGACTCTACCAAAAAGTGTCAGTGATAAATTACATTACTAAAGGGAGACCGGCACCGGCCACCCTTATTTACATATTTCATGTAATGCAGCGATATTCATTGCAGGGTATTACCTCTGGTGGGTCCCAAACACATTCGCCTGTGGTTAGGTTAGCATACATATGCTCCTTTGTCTTCGGTTCGATGATTTCCACCCATTCCACCCTAGAATAAAACATTGCCCAAGTTACAAAGTTACTGCAGGAACGCTAACGCATAGCAACAAATGAATTCAGGGCGTGACATTAGCGATTTCCGTATACTTTATTGATTTTGCAACTTTCTACCGATTTCGGAAGTGAATCACTGTCAATACATGAAATACTTGCAAACTTAATTTACCTGTCAGAAGACATTTTTAGGAAAAACTAACAATCGACCTTAACTTTAATTAGACATTATACACGATATTAAGATATTTCAGGAAATTATAATATGAGCGACAGCGATAGGAAATCATCCATGTTGAGTGTTTACTTCATTCCACAGATTACAGAAAAAACACAGATTAGCAAACAAAAATAGATAAATGTAAAAATATTTATTTATAATTATTAATAATGTACGCGCTCCATATCAGAGGAACATTTAAAAAAATTATATTATATATATTCTTAATTATAAATTATTACAATAATTTAACCTAAATTTATATTTTCTATTATAAATAACGATATGAAAACCTTGACCAAAACTTTGCCTATTTTTTGGCTACACGAGATTTCATTAGAAATGTACCCGTTTTCAACGCTATACAAAAGCCAAACCTCAAAGAATCTATGTGCGAATGAATTACAGACTACTTAAAAGTTGTTCATTTTTGTTATTTAATAAATTCTGTATGTTTTCAGTAACAATAAAAAAGTCAATATTTATTAATTTTCCCTTTATAGTAAAAAATAATTTACCTGACAACGGCATAAAATACATTCTTTGTTCGAAACTTTGGGCTGTACAAAAGTTTATAATTAAGGCGCAACCAAGGGGGCACATTTAGAACATTATACTTTTTAGGCGCTACTGCCAAGTATTAAGGCTATATATTATTATACTCTTTAGTTAAGGCGCTAATGCATTCACCAAACACCATATATATAGCAAAGCCATTCGTTTTCATTATAATTTGACTTTACCATTACCTTACCATAGACTTTATTAGTACCCTTATATGTAAAATATCCTCTGTGGTCTGACAACTTTATCGTTAAATTATAAAATAAAAACATGAATAAAGTTACGCCAAAAGGAAAGAATCCAAGAATGAGAAATCCATTTAAAAACAACTTTGTCAATTTTGTCAGTGAGTGAAGTGCT
>DWKL01001682.1:0-14116 GCA_018249415.1 Phareas burnsi | reverse complement strand
CCTCAAACGGAACTTCGGTTTTGTTTGGGGTTGGATATGGGTGTCCATGGGCTGCGGTGACCACTTAACATCAGGTGACCTGCATGCTCATTTGCTACTTTACAAACATAGAAAAAAAATTGGAAAGGCAATTACAACTTCTAATTGTTGTTATCTTTATTTGTATTTAGTATTCTTTTCATTGGTCATTTAATAAATATTAATTAAGTAAATATTTGTTTCTGAAGTGCTAACATCACAGGAGTGACCTACCGGGATGTGAAACACGTGTTCAACTGCATTGTAAATTTATTTTGCAAATCTATTGTAGTTTAAGTTTCATTATGTATTTGCCTTTCAAAAATAAGATAGACCAACTGTATCTTACCATAATATAATTTTTAACAAAATAATTATACTATAAGCTAGTATCTTCAAAGATACTATCTTGGTTCTTTCTTTAAAAAAATAAAAAAACCAATGAACTATACAGTCAACGTTTGTCTAAAATTGGCGCCAAAACTCGTGCATAATCGATGGCACTGTGCGGATCAGTGGTCGCAACGGTTAGACCTTCCATATATTGCGCGAAAAACTGCATGAGCCATTTTCTTTTATTAATAAGTTATATTATGTTTAATCAGTAGTAATTAGTCACCATTTCAGGACTAAATTTCTTTGTTAATTGTTCAGATATATTTTATTGTTAAAAAATAAAAATAAGGGTAGCATATCATATTTATTTTCTTTTTAAAACTTATTTCCACTTTTGATCCTATGAAAACAATAGAATCGCACTGACGCTTTGTCCACCGAATAATTGCATTAACCACCGAATTTTAACCCACCATAATAATATGATATAAAAAGCTTCAAATATGATAACTATGATAACACTACAACTTCTAGTTACATCGGGAAAATTATAACGAAATAAAATTGAGAAGCCATATTTGTCTTTCCGAAATACACATATTTATTAGGATGTGGGCAAATGTAGTAAATTTTAAGACATTCCAATTTTCAGATGTTCTGAAGTAGAATAATAATAGTTATACATCATACATAATATAACTCATAAATTTAGAAGTACAACTCTTTGTTATTGCATAATGGGCATGCAGCCTAAGGGCAATGCACCAATATCCATACTCTACTCGGTCAACTACTGACACTGCTTCATCAGGATTATTTAAAATGATAGAAATAGAAAAAGTATGCAGTCTGCCTGAAGTTATGTAGTTGCTGTACCCCTGCTACTAAATCCAAATAAATAGAGAAGTCCTACTTGAAGTTTATTTGTATTTCTACCTCTGAAGACTAAATTGGATACCTCAGGTTAATATAACTGCACCCTACATATATTTTTATTCAAAGTCCTATTCCTCGCAAAACTAATGTATATATTACTTTTAATACACATATAAATGTAAATAACGGTTGCATGTTTTGGACAGTTTCACAAAATTACATATTGTCAATGACAAGGAAATACCTGAATAAGATCAGATGTGATGATAAATTAAAATGTGAACTGTTACTCCAAATCATATTGCAGAAATAATGGGGAAATATTGTGATCTCGGTCATGTCACGACACAATGTAAATAATGTGTGTAAATCATGACTAAGTCAATAAACTACAAGATATCTGTCATCAACTACATCACATTTATAATATTTTAAAATACAAAATCATTTGTTCACTAATAACCTTGCATAACAATTGAATAAAAAATTGCATGCATATGGCAGAATTTTTTTTTAATTGATTTAATTGATATTCATACACAGACGAAACAAATGTTTCGTCTATGATTAAATATAAAGCAATCTGCATGAAACATACGTAATGTAAAAAATATACAAAGTAATGACATGGAGCTCCATTACCATAAATGGACCTAAGTCAAATGCCAAAGAATTCTATCATATTTAAAGTTAAAAGCCCATGTCACTCCGCAAATAATCCTCTGTCTTAGCATGTCTGTATAGATCTGCTGTGTATAGGCAGATTGCAGTTTGTTATGGATTTAGGAAATTGATATTATTTTGAAATTACAAAAAACGCTTCAATTTAATCGATTTCTACAGATACAGAGTGTATATGTGATTATTTATATATATATGTTAACTTCATTGAACTAATTACTAACATCACTTATTACACTTAAATTTATCATTTACACTCAAATATCAATAATAATTGATCTCTTAAAGTGCCTTGGATAAATTTATTATTATATTGTTTGATTGCGCTACCTCAGTCATCACTTTATTAATCAATCAATCATTCCTTAATTATAATAAACTAAATATGGAGATACCAGACATAACGTCATACCAAGACAAAGGCTGTAATTTTTTGGCATTGCTGATTAGTTTTGCAAATATAGATAAGCCTACAACAGAATGAACTCACATGATGCTGTTTACACAGTAACTTGATAATTGATTACAAGTGTCCGTTAAAAATACCGAGCTAGAGTACCTCACCCATATCTGTTTCCTTAGATATGATAAAGTATTGATCAAGACATGTACTAGAAGAGAATTTGATTTTTTTTTTAAATATTATTTTTATGTTTTTGCGTAGAATGCATAATTGACGTTTACATGTATTGTTCAAATTAATAGGATTTGTTTGTTATGAATAGCAAAACATAATAAACATTTATAAAAAACTAATCTTCCTTGTATAACTTCCTTCATTAAAAACTTAATTATACTAGATCGATTTAGACCTGAGTGCATGATCATACAGGACATTTATTATGCCTCTTGCTTGGAATAAAAATCTTTTAATTACTTTACCTTAAACCTTGATTCCACAATATTTCAAGTTGCTTTAAAATTATACATAAAATCTAAATAAAATTATTCCAAGTGCATATATGAGAAGACACACATTTCTGTTGAGAGACTAACATTAAATTTTTGCATTTATTATAATATGAACGGAAGGATAAATACAACTATTATCGGTCATAATGGTCACTAAAATTCCGCGCACGCATTCGCGCCAATCATAACTTGCTATTAATTCATTAACGCCGACCTTATTTGCTAATCACTGGTCGAAAATCTTCAAGGCCAAACAAAACAAACAATTTCGAACTTGAACGATTGACGGGAACGGGAACGGGAAGGAAAAATAAATGTACCTTTCCCACTCACCTTGCCTAGCTTTTCCACGGGGACCAGAGATGCCGGTTGCTGTGGCTCCGCCTTCTCGATGTCTCCACTCGACCCTGACCGTGCCCCCCTCGTAGATCCTCGAGGGGTACTGGCGCCGCTCCCAGATGGATCACTCGCGGCCTTCTCGTGGCTACTATGACTCCCCATAACTACCACTAACACTTAATAATACAATACTAAATACAGCCTTCGATCTGATCTGATTTTCACTGATATGCTAAAAGCGATAGAATCAAAAGTCGGAATGATGAAATAAAGTATTTGGTATGATATGTATTGCTAAGTTACGACAAGGAACACAGACACAGTAATAGTAAAGCAAATCAGTAAGATAGAACATATGACAGCTCTCCCCCAATGACAGCAGTGCAGTCAATATCGGCAACTCAGATATTTAGCACACTGTCAGTATTGTCATTAGTACAGATTGTTCAAAAGTATCGGAGATTCTATTTTACTGCCAATGCAGGATAATAACGGTTTTTATTTATTTAATTATTTTATAATCATAGCTAAATATTTTATATGGTCACGATTCTCGATACTCTTCAAAATTTTTGCTTATTTTTTGAAGAATATCGTAAAGCACCGGAGATCAGGTCTATAATATAGATCAGATTTTCGAAATACCGGAAAATGGCCGGATTTGCTCAGTTATCACTAACTTAACTATCATCACCAAAGAGTATAATATATTATTTTATAATTTTTGAGTATAATAATAACCAAAGAGTATAATAACATATAGAATATTATAATAACATTCATGTTTTTTTTAGTTGGTTTCTTCGACTTGAATTATGTTTTTTCAGCCAACTCACCTGCGAACCAAACAAAATCATATGTCACTACAAACTATAATATAATATTTAAATTTGGAATTCATCACAAGTTACTTAGTACTCTTTCTTTGTTCATGTAACAGAAGTAGCTAACGAGCATGAAGCTCATATAGTGCTAATGTTCAAATAATAGCGCTCGCGATTTCAGGCGCTAAAGAACGTGGCCCTGTCACGGCTTCCTAGTTTCCTTAGAGACTTTTCCCATGGATACTATAAAGTCAAATGTTTTCTGACCTTATAGGTAGCGTTATGAGTGATGAAATAACTAGATAGCGGGGTTACTCCCTCTAAACAGTGGGTACGTGTAAAAGTTGGGTGGTATTTGAAAATGCGCGTTTTAAAGGATTCTTTGAGCCCCGTTTTCATCACGATATAAATCCCAATTTACACCTTATTCGTAGATTTTTCAATCATTGATTCTTACTTGATGTTAAATGGTCGCTAGTCAGCTCATAGCCTCAAACGAATATATGTAACTATATAAAACAGTCCTACTCGAAGATGAATTTTTTATTATTATAATATGATATCATTGCAGGATAATGTTAGTACTACCGGAGGATACTAATCTCTTTGAGAACTGCCTGGGTACTCTCGAGACTCGAAATCCAACAAATATATTGGATACAACGAAGATACCGGGCGACAGTTGACATATAATTTTGACAATCATAAATTGACAATGACATGAGTCACAAATTCATTCTATGTGAACTTTTGAAATTCTTATCAAAAAAGTTGTAGATAGATTACACTGATAGTAATAAGATAAAATGATAAGCAATGAAACTACTCTTATATTATTTTTGTAATTGAGTATAATTTATGAAATATGGCAGTGTATGCGGCCCATTTAACGCGTACCTTGCAGGGTACTCCGTCCGTATTTCAAATAACAGCTCAAGAAGCTCTTGGCTCTACCGTGAAACCAGCACTTAGAAAACTTATTGAGGTTTGAACAATTGGATGTTAATTGTTAATGAATTAGTTGTTAGCAGGTTGAAAGGTCTACTTCACGCTTGCTCTGCTGGGTCATGCATAGTTTAATATACAGTCCACTTGAATATAGAAAACTCATCAGTCATCCGTTGCGGTCAAGTTCGATTCGATGAGAATTTCACAGTGCTTGCTCGAGCTGGTAGGGTCAACAGTCACTCGGTTCGTTGGTAGCAGAAATAATCGGCGGAAGTGGTACGATGGAGCGATAAAATAAAGATGGAACGCCTGTGGGGTGCCAAGCGGAGCATGTCGGAGTGAAGAATTCGCTTGTCACGATGTTCCCATTGTTTTCTTTCTATATAACTCTACGAATACATATATATCTAGGTGTAAATGGACGTTGCAAACTACTAAATGTTTCTTCTGCTTGAATGTAACTTATTCGTCGTTATTCATAAATGTGGAATGTATTTGCGAGAAGCGATTTTTCAATTATTAATGTTATACTTTTGAGTGAGTTTGGAAAAATAGATCAGAGTGTAGATATTTTTAGCGTGGGACCAAGTAGCGCGCGCCGATGTAACACATAATTTATTATTTTATTTGTTTTTTTATTAAAACTTTCTTACTTACTTTCGTCTAATTGGCGTTTTCTGTGTTAAAATTTGTTTTAATGCATAAAACATGATTTTATAAATTACGCCAAAGAAGTATAACTTTTTACGTACATACATAAGCATACATACGCTTTTGTTTATTTATACTCTTTATTGAAAACAATTGCATAGAGCGGACTTATTGCCAAGTGTAATTTTCGGCCATTGTTTTATTTTGAGAGGGAAAAATTACTTAGGTACATGAGATGTGAGGCGTCCCAATGCTTGAAACTTGCTGTTTAATCAAACTTCAACTTGGTACGGATTTAACCTCAAACAGAATTGAAGCCCTATCTGAGTTCGTACGTAGACGATCGCTACTCCTGAGAACTAAAATGGTCCCCTCGCTGTAAATGTACCCGATAACCACACTTCTTCAACCAACTCACATGATGTATTACCACACCTTCCAAACCAAAACACAGCAGCGTCTTACATGGCGGTGGTGTTTCCGGAGACATCACTTTTCTCGCAGCCATCGATGTATAATATTTCAAAAATATTAAAAGACTGCGGGGCACGGAGATATCCCCACAACTGCAGCGAGGCCTGGAGCATACTTCACCACGCTGCTCCAATGCGTATTGATGAAAAGGGATACGTTATAATGGCTAGCCCATATCGGATGTTTTCAAACGTCCATAAGGCCTCCGACACGTTTTAATGACTTTTATCCTATAATACCAACCAGGACTGACCGCTCAATTGCCTCCCGAACCGCGGAAACACTCATGAAATTCAGTCACTATCGGTCACTCGTCCAACTCTCGGTCGACCCGACGTTACATAACTTTGTAGATCGGTTACGATCTATGAAATACGCAAGGCTATGCTCGCCTCGAAACAAATTTCTTATAGGCAATAAATATTTTTTCTCAGTCGAAACTTTACAGAAAGTTTATTGTTTTAATTGGTTGTAACAAAAAACGAGCGTTACAATATTCCCCCAACATTGTATTAACATTCACATAAATATTTATGAGTAACAAGTGTCTGTTGCATATTTGAAATGGGATAAAGTTAGTTGATATTTCGATAAAGAATCCACAGGAAAAGAAACCAAATTCAAAAGTTACATTGTCTATTGCGGGTATTAATATAGAGTTTTATTCTTAGAGAAGTAAATGCGCTGTTGTGTGCTGGTTATAAAGATAACGCAAGAATGGGGTACTTAAATTTAGTCTTCTATTTTACCCTAAGGTATGTATAATTTCAGTTAGGTCTCAGACTGCCTTTTATCTTTTTAGGGTTGACGCGTTTCTACCTGCGACTTCCCTCGCGTTGATATCTTTAAATAAATGTCAAAAACCATGGAAATAGAATAATTTGATAAATTTCTTCTTAAGGCCTGACCAGAATCATCAGGATCAAACTAAAGTTTCTAATGTTCCTCAGTAAACGTACACTTTGCATATAATTACAGTATATACTGCCGTTCTTTCATCGAAGTGAAAAAAAAGTATAACATTTTTTCTATCCTTCGGGAATAGTATTTTTTTAAAATAAAAGGCACCCTTTGTCCTTTTCTGTACTCTTGACAATGTGTGTACAAAATTGTATGATGATCGGTTGAGAAGTTTAGGCGTGAACGTGTAGTAAACAAACAAACATACGCATTTATAATAATAGTTAGGGTTACCAGGCCATGGGCGGTAGTGACCATTTACCATCAGTTGGACGGCATGCTCGTTTGCTGCTACTTAAAATATAGTAATAGTTAGGATTACCATGCCATGGGCGGTAGTGACCACTTATCATCAGTTGGACGGTATGCTCGTTTGCTACTACTATTAAAATTAAATTTAGAACTACAATTTTCTTAATTTAATTACCATTATCAAAAACGGAAGTGTCTTCCAAGAATTCTTTAACGGTTAAAAATGTTTCATTTGTGTTTAGTACGACGAGAGACTTATCGGGTACTATTCCTGTATTTCTAGGAAAAGAATGTTTATGCGTTCACGGTACCTTTGATGTTATAAATAAATGCGTAAAATAAATATCTAGAATGTGTGGTTATAATAATTTTGTCTAGTCTTAAATTTATTTTAAAATAAATAATAACTACATATAATGAAAAGTAAACATAACATAAAGTAAGTCTTTATATCAAAGAACCTAAGTAATGACAAAACAAAAAATATATTATTAAGATTGTGTGTATTTTGATTTACTATGTTATCACTATCGCCAGCGTAACCTGCCGTGAAGTAATTCTTGTGTTTCGGTTGGAGAGGTGTGGTTGTTGAGAAGAGTGGTTGTCGGATACACTTACAACAAGCGAACGTCTAAGTGCTTAACCGTACTATGGTCTACATACAACTATAGATAGGACTTCATTCCTGTTTGAGAATAGATGTGGGTGTCCATGGGCGGCAGTGATCTGAGAAGTAGCTACGCATCTACGTACCAACTCTGCTAGGACAGCAACCATGCTTGATGTTAGATTTGGGTGTCCATGGGCTGCAGTGATCTCAGAAGTAGCAACGCATCTTACGTACGAACTCTGCTACGACAGCAACCCTGCTTTAAGTTAGATTTGGGTGTCCATGGGCTGCAGTGATCTCAGAAGTAGCAACGCATCTACGTACCAACTCTGCTAGGACAGCAGCCCTGTTTGAAGTTAGATATGGGTGTCCATGGGCTGCAGTGACCACTTAATAACAGGTGGTCTGCAGGCTCGTTTGCTAATCTTCTCACATAAAAACTTAGCGTTCTAATAATCTCTGTAACTCAATTAATTCTTTATTATATATATTTGAAGTTATTATTAAATTTCTTTATAAAATTGTATTAACAATTTTTGCCTTATTAAATTAGGTTACGTAATCTTTTCATCCACTTATATAGAATAAATTAAAAAAATATTCGCTACTTTAAGCCTTAATTTTCTCTTAATTGGGACCAGCGGCCGGTTCGAAAAAACCGAATTCATTTAAAAACAGGTTTAAAAATGTAAGTCCAGTAGAATGACCTACATTTAGCTTTAACTTTTGCCAAATGCAAAGAAATATGGAACGGCGATTAAATGTTCTCATTTTTGAAATGTAAGAATACCTTATCAAAATCATTGTGCTTATATTACGGTTGTTTTTTTTGCTTAAAATAAAATTTTAAACGTACACATCAAACGAACATGTTGACCATTTCATGCCATTGCCAGTCTCTAGATAGTGGGCATGGCACCCTGCTACTAATGTTTCCATTATTTTATAATATTTCATTATTAAATCAGGGAGGGAAAGTATTTTTATATCCCTACTTGATAATATGCTCGTACAAGGCGGGTATCCCAGAGACCAGAACAATCGCACCCCTTCTTCGCCGTAGACAACATGCCGTAACAAAAACTATATGGTCCCTGTTGCAGATGGTAAAACCCTTTATTGTTCGACACCAGCTCACACTTATATCAACAGCGTTAAATATTGCTGCCCTCGTTTTGAAGGGCATGGTAAGGTAAAACACTTAAACTTGATCCGCCCTCATAATTCACCGGAAAACGTTGTGTTTTGGTTGCAGAGGTGTGATTTACACTGTCAGCAAGGCAGCCATAATAGTCCTCAGGAGTAGTAACGCATCTACGTACGATCTTAAATAGACCTTCAGTTCTGTTGAGGTTAGATGTGAGGGTCCAAGGGCTGCGGTGAACATTTCACATCACCCGTCTGGTACTTTTGTCACAAAAATGGGGCTCCAAGGTAGTCCTCTGGAGTAGCAATATTCTGCTCGACTTTAGTTAGGGCTTCAATGTACACTTCTCCAGGAGCGGCAATGACCATACACCATCGTGGACTGCAAGCCCGTTTGCTATTTCTACGTCATAAATAAATATGATAACACAAACGGACGATTAGGAGAAATAACTATGTTTTCCGAGACATTTGTTAACGTCCAAAAATAACTAGACTTTACATACTTTCGCTGCAATGCAGTCGAAGTTGCGAAAAATAGCACTTGGCACTCGTGCACTGCTACCTCGGGAACCGTTAAAAGAAGGGATACTAAATATATAGGTCAAAGATCGGATAGATGTCTAAAGAAATTTAGTGTTAATACTCTCACACAATTTTATGTGAGTCTGTGTATTTTTTCATCTAACAACTTTATTTAGTTATTAATAATTATGGTTTATTGTAGTTGTTAAATCTATATCGACGAAGCTGTATATAAATTCTCATTCGTACGGAAATCAAATGATTATTATATTAAATATCATCATCATCATCATCATTGATGTCCCACTGTTGGGTACGGGTCTCTTTTCAGGATGAAAAGGGCTAGGCCATAGTCCTCCACGCTGGCTAAGTGCGGATTCACACATCTTTAAACATCTTCGAGAACTTTACAAAGAACTCTCAGATGTGTAGATTTTCCTCGCGATGTTTTCCTTCACCGTTAAAGCAAGTGATATTTAATTTCTATAACGCGCGTAACTTCGAAAAATTAGGGGTGCGTGCGGGGTACGTACATGTGTACGGGAATGTACATTATAAAATCATCTTTAAATATTAAATATATATAAAGATAATTTTATAATGTACCCATGTGATTATAAAACGATTTTGTTTAACATTAACTACCCCCTCACAATCTGCCGTAAAACAATTCTTGAATTTTGGTTTGACGTGAGGTTGTTGGGTACACTTATAAACATGCCAACCGTCTTGGTCCTCAGGAATAGTAACGTATCTGCACGATCTCAGGACTTCAGTCGTGTTTGAAGTTAGATGTGACTGTCCATGGGAGTGACCATTTAACATCAAATGGCCTGCGCACTTGTTTGCTACTCTCCAAACATAAAAGGAACCTAGAAAACAGCTCTTCCATTGATTGAATAGGAAAGAACATAATGGCATTCATTCTCTCTGCAAACGCAAACATTAAGTTTGAATAAGATTTGGCTTTCAAATCTTTTCTTTTTGATAAATTTCTCAGCGGTTTTCTAGGCAATTACTTCAAATTGTATTAAGACAATTGCTCCCAGCTCTTTGTTTTACGATTTATTTTTACACACGGCTCGGATATTCAATCCAGATGACCTGCTGACCGCAAGCGTGACTTTGTCTGACTATCGTTTTCACGCACGTATAGATTTTCAGCCAAATTGCGGTTACTTTTAATAATATTTTATTGTTTTATTAATATATATGGTATTTAGTTAATATTTTAGTGATTATACAGTGATAGCCTAGTGGTTAAGATTCCAGCCTCTAACACTAAGTGTCCAGGGTTCGAAGCTTGCATGCACCTCTGATTATTCGAAGTTATGTGCGTATTAGAAATTAATTATCACTTGCTCTCATAGTTAAGGAAAACATCTATACACCCCCGAGTTTATTGTAAAGTTCACGAAGGTGTGTAACATCTTCCAATCCGCGCTGGGCAAAAATGTTACACTATGGCCTGGCCCTTTCTCATTTTAAGACACCTGTAGCCAACAGTGGCACATTAATGGGTTGATGATGATTCAATATAACTCAAATTTAATTCCTAGGAAGCTTAATATCATGATTAAGATGTTAATAGTTTTATCACGCCATCTACTTGACTTTGCATTGCTGGATATATGGAAATCATGTTCTATCGATCTATGAAATAGTGCATCTAAGTTGAGACACTCTAATAATTTTAATACACCAACACATTTCGCAACAGAATATAACAGTAAAACTTTCCTGAGACATACCGTATGCTGACTTACTTATACATAATGGCTCCAACCCGTTTCATGTCCCACTCCTGGGCACGGGTCTCTCCCCTCAACTGGGGAAGGCCTAGAGCATACTCCACCATGCTGCTCCAATGCGGATTGCTGGAGATAGATCAACCCGTGTCGAATGTTTTCAACCGCCCAGAAGGCCTTCGGAAATCTTTAACGACTGCTATACAATAGTAGCAACCGGGACCGACAGCTTTACGTGTCCTCCAAAGCACAGAAGCGCGCATGAAATTTAGCCACTAGCGGTCACCCATCCAACTTCCGACCCCGCCCAATATAGCTTAACTTTGTTGATTTGTCGCTATCTACGCCAGCTGCGGAGGCTTCTACATAATACAATACAAAAAAATCCATTCATTTAATTGATCTTAACGTGCAGTGAAATCTTCTAATATCTCAAGATTTTTAAAACCAAATAAGGTCAAGTTTTTTATTTTTTAGAAAATGAGATGATATCCGATCTGTGCGATCCTAACACTTGTAATTGTTAAATTAATTTTGATTGTATCCAGAGAAATATCTGCCAAGTTTAACTGGGACAAATACGATTGCCACAATAACCACGAAATGGGTCGCAAACCAATTATTTTATCACGGCATTTACTAAATGAATACCTACGTTGTACCGTTTGAGGTGAGCGCACATTGACGTCGTTTTTAAAGGTATTTAGGGATTTAAAAGGCTTTAAATTTTAAATACCATTGTCCTTCATCATAAAATAAAAATCTTTAAACCACTGTTTTCCGTCGGTCTGCGACGACCCTTATCTACTCTCAAGTATTACTTGTCCAAAAGGCGAAATTAATGTCAAGGTCAATAGCATCATTGTCCTATAAACATTGCATAATCATTAATTAAATGTCAAAAACATGATAATTTTTAGTTGATAGTTGATAAAAGGCAGATATCATTATTACAACCCTTCACCTGTGTACCAGTCTCCTCTCAGAATGAGGTGTAGGCTATAGTCTATCACGCTGGCCACTGCGGATTGTTAGATTTCCTTACCTAGAACCTTGGAGAATTTACTGAAGTACTCTCAGTAGGTTTCCTTACAAAGTTCCCTAATACCGTTACGATAAATGATCATTAACTTTTAAGACGTACTTAACTGCGCAAAATCGGTTGTGTTCCCAAAATTCAAACCTTGTACCCCGGAATTGTGCCATTAATCTATCACTGCTTGATAAATGGTAGCAATTAGAAGTATGTATCGGCATTTACAAACAATAATTCTAAGACAGAAACACGTTAAATTTGAAACGTATTCAATTTAAAATGAATGACTTCTGGGGCCGCATGTGTGCCAATTTTGTAATTATTACCTTTGTTACCATTACCATTACGTGTGAACAAAGCCTTACTGATCGAGACCGCTCTGATCTGATTAAATGTAAAAGTGCAGATGGGTTTCTGTACAATTGACCTCGTTCATATGAATATTATCGACCCCCTTTACTTTATTATGTCGAATCAGTTGATTATTTGGATTTCGATACATACTTTTCAACGCATATTTACTGTGGCTGCTATGTTCTATGCTATGTGTATTAAAATGATTAGTGTCTCAACTTAGATTCACTATTTCATAGGTCGATAGAACATGATTTCCATATAAGGTTTACTATAGTCCATATATTCAGCAATGCCTACTCAAAGTCAAGTAGATGGCGTGAGGAAACTATTAACATCTTATTCATGACATTAGGCTTCCTAGGAATTAAATTTGAGTAATATTGAATCATCATCAACCCATTAATGTGCCGGTGTGGCTGCAACCCTTTTATGTCTCACTGCTGAGTATGTCTCTTCCCATAACTAGGGAAGGCCTAGAGGATGCTCCAACGCTGCTCTAATGCGGATTGGTGGCGATACGGGTTAGAGGCCAACCCGTGTCGAATGTTTTTAAACCGCCAGCAAGCCCTCCGACGACGTTTAACGACTTTATGTGCCCTCCGAAGCACGGAAGCGCGCATGAAATTTAGCCGCTAACGGTCACCCATCCAACTTCTGACCGCGCTCGACGTTGTCTTACTTCGTTGATCGGTTACAATCGTAAATTCGTTTGAGAAATTTATGCCGTTGTTATATTGAAGGTATGTTGTCAGTTCGCTTCATTGCATGAATTTTGACCTCCCACATGGAGACCTGCACCACAGATTTTTCTAAGTTGTGTGCTTATTAGAAATTAATTATCACATATTTTAATGTTGAACCTAAATGTCTGAGAGTACTTCACAAAGTTCTTAAAGGCGTCTGAAGTCCACTAATCTGCACTTGACCAGGATTGTAGGCTGTCACCTAAACTCTTCTCATTCTGAGAGGAGACCCAAGTCAAAATCAATTGGGATCCGATGGGATCGATGGGAATGATGACTATCAGTTATCAGACGAAATTTCATGAAATAATTATCTACTACACATTTCTACTTTATAGTAAAATTTTAAATACTGAGAGACAATCGAAAATATTTTTATATAGAATTCTATAATATTGCGTGTGGTTACCACATCTTGTCCCCCAAAATTTCTGAACGACATACTTGTAATCGAGTTTATTTTTTTATTTTTTATCATGCACTCGTGTGTTACGTTTATCTTTGAAATCATCCGTGGTTTTTTCGAGACAAATAAATATCAAGTAAGTACATATTTAAATGTGTTACGCGTTTGTGAATTAAATATAAACTTGACTCATTAGAATATCAGTTTGTATTGATTTTGATGTTGTTATCATACATACTGGTTTAGTTTGGACCACGATAATTATTTTTCATAC
>DWKL01001681.1:0-14122 GCA_018249415.1 Phareas burnsi | reverse complement strand
TTTTTTTTTTGTTGCCTTTAAAAAAAAGAAGGGGGGGGGGGGGCTTGGGCGCGTTCATTGCACGAATTCTTCTACATCAGTCTACCGACATATTTTCGAGCGCAAGGATCTTTAATTTACCGCTTGAGCACGGGCAATATCGCACTGTATGCAGTTTTACTTTTCAGTTCCCAGTTATTATGGTGACCGATGTTTCCTGGACAAGTGTGTCCGCCGCCTGCTACACGTATCTCCGGCGGCGCCGGAAAAGAAATACAATGTCGGTCATGTTTCTAATATCTCGGCTATTTGCTCTGCGGTCAACGGTTTAAATGTCTAACGTCGACGGTCTGGGTCGACATGGGTCTGACCCGCGGAGGCTGCCCGGTTCATCGGCCAGGCGGACATCTTAAGTTCGGAATCTAGATCTTTCTTCTGAATCTGGGTGCTGTGTATTTTGTAGGCGGCAGCACGCTTCGTGCTTGTACTCCGGAGGCTCCACGGGCGTGCTCGCCTCTGTCTTATAAAGACAGTGTTAAACGCTCCCGTATTCTGGGTTGGATGTGGTCAGCGAGAGGCTTTCATTAGACGTTCCGATGTAGTCCAAAAGGTCAGCAACGCATTCGTGGCCGGGAAAGATGCCGCTCCTATTGGATTGATACAGATATCCAGGGCTGGCAGTGGTCATTTACCATTTTTTTCTTTATACACTCATACCGCGACACTAGGATTCCGTGCTGTAGGTGCCGTGGACACGTACAGGACACGTACACACGAGGCAGCTTGCATGCTCGCTTGCTTCTTGTGCTATAAGAAGGTTATAAACTAGAGCGCTGTGTCCATGGAAGTGCTGGCGGGCTACGACCGCGGACCGGGTTACTTCGACAAATATTTCAGTATAAGCCGTCACACACATTTTGTAGATAAGGGGACTTGGGCATGCTGCAGGAAGCCGCGTAATGCCACGACAGGCTCCACTATACTGGTGGTTAACTATTGTCCGTTGACGGTACAGAGGAGCGCGGGCGACGCCGTGGGACCCTTGGGAGGGCTTAATAAGTGGTAGATCCATAGTTCGTCCGAGGAGGTACCACCGTCGCTCTCGAAGTGAAGCAGTTCTTATGGTTATCGGGTACGCGTACAGCGAGGCAACCGTCTTAGTCCTCGGGAGTAGTAACGCATCCACGTATGGACTTGGATAACACTTCTAACACCAATAACAAAAAATATATCTGAGCGTCCCTCGGCCTTAAGATCGAAGTACGACAGGAAGGTGTACGCTGGGTGCATATATAAAAACGACCATTAAATATTTAATACATCGATTTATTGATGGAAGTAAATGCGAATTAAAAATATACATAATCTTTTGGCCGACGCTGCGGCTCCATGGCTCTATACAAAACTAAATAAACAATGTACACTTATCATTTATAATAATCACATGGTATTTCATTTAACACATTGACTGCAGCAAACGCACCTGTCCTGTTTTACATTCCGCGCCACCCGTGCGGCGCGCACCCGGTGTGTGCCGCCGCACTGGAACACGTCTGTAGCGCTGCGCGCCGCACGGGTGGATCGTTTCGAATATTGGCCGCCGCAGTCAACGTGAAGGCAAGATCTTAAGAAATATACGTTCTGAGAATATGTTCGAGAGCTGTTATACGATATTTGATTTAGTAAAATAAAATTTTTGACAACATTTAAATTAATAAGTTTCAATCAATAGCGTAGAAAACTTTTTCAATCTAATTCACTGGATTGTCTATCAGCCGCTTAGGTCTGCGTTGGATACTTTGAGAGTAAGACAAATGGGATAAACGTGACCAGCGAACACTATTAGGGGAAAACCCATTAGTTCCACTGGTAAGACTATGCGGTGAGACTACTTCGAATGGCCCTTTTCTTAAATTCAAAAATCCTTTTTTTTTTGTTGTGCACGCTCGTCTCTGAAAAGTCTGTTTGTTTGTATGTATAGTATGTATTATGATTTTACATATTTAAGCAGCAATAGTGGTCGCCCCAGAAATTTGACTAATTTAATAAATATTTAAATTTAAACTATATTGGGGTTCTTTTGGTAAATAGTGGACCCCGATAGTCATAATATTGTTACCTAAATAAAAAAAAAATACTTTTTTGTTTTGACGCACTTGAGAAAATGGCCGCTCGAAACTCATTCAATCTGACATTATAAAATCCTTTGGCGACAATCACTACTCTGCGAGTTGTCAACGTAACACGTGATAAACAAGGAATTTCAAGGTTTTATTTTCTTTACTTTAATGCATTTGTAATACAAACTATATGAAAATTATAGTTCTCTGCACTCCTCCATATAAACTTTCACTATACTATATCTCACAATCCTCCGGGCACGCAATATGCTGAAGGAGTACAAAGTTTTCTCTGCACGTATTAATATATAGATGATATATTTGCGTAGATTTTATATTTATGTATATACCCATCTTTGTTCTATTAAATATAATTACCCCTGCCACATAATCTCACCATCGCCCGGGAGTTAACTGGTAGAGAACGCCATTAGACATTAAGATCGCCCTTTGTAAACCTTAGCTTAAGGCGTTTCAAAAAGAATAAATAAATTCTCGTCAAAACAAACCAGACGCTATAAACGGGTATTCGTGTTTAGATATATTACAAACAAGCTTACGAACTTAATTAAAAAGTTTTCTCTTGTAGCACATACAGACACCATATTATTTGTCTTCAACGAAAATTTGAATGCATGCAGCATTAGAAACGTAACGGCTATTACAAAACATTGTAAGCGAACTTTAGTGACCACAGCCTTACACACTAATAGTCGAAATTACAAAATCATTTGAAATATTTATAATATTCTTTCTATGCACCGAATATTTAATATTTCTTTCACCTCGATTACAATTAATTTCATTAACACAATGTAACCCGGTGTGACGTAAGTATAAATAAGTAGATATATCAAATTAACTCCTGTGATAATCTTAAAACCTAAGAAACACAGAAACAATACGACCATTATTATTAGCTTTCGAGTAAATAAATATACACCCCATACAATAAAATATAAATATTCGTAAGTGTTGAAGTTCAATAACAATAATGTTAACAAGTTAATTTCAAGCGCCCGTGATTTAATCGTTTGTTACAAATTGTCACGAACAGCGCGGTGATTGGTCGGAAATATTTGTCTTGAGGAATACTTGTTGCCGCTCTAAGCTTTTAAGTTTTTTTTATTTGAGAAGACTAACAAACGAACTTGCACCTGATGTTAAGTGATCTCTGCGGCCCAGGGACACCCACATCTAACCTCAAACAGAAGTGATACCCGAGTTAATAGCGGTGAACTATGGTTCGACCAGGAAGGTACCACCGTCGTCCTCACAATTCTCCGGGCGAAAGGTGTTAAAATTATATTTGGTTCGTGGAGGTATCCGCCGCGCTCACTATGCTTTGTAAAGCAATTCTTATTTCGGTTAGAGAAGGGTGGTTGTCATGTCCACTTATAGCGAGGCGGCCGCCTTAGCCCTCGGGAATAGTAACACATGTACATACGTCCGCAGATAGGGCTGCAACGCAGCCTGCAGCTCGTTTGCTATTCTTCCTACATAAAAGATCACGTCATTGACTGCAGCTACCACTCGCTCGCGACAGCAGTGGTCACTCAAGATAACAGTAGTCACTCGAGTTGTAGTGGCCCATGCTGCTTGATCGAGTAATGCTTACAAACTCGTGGAACGAGCAACACGCGACCACGGTCACACCGAACGATCATTAAGTGGACCGCCGTTAACGGAACCGATAGAACTTCAAAACTCATTACACCAGAATCTCACGTCTATAATCTCAAAAGTAATTTGTTTTATATGAATAAGTAACAGTATTATAATAAGTTAAACAAACAATATACAAGTTAACGATTAATTATAATACACATAATTAATTATAATATAATGACATCATTGCACGTATACCTTTATATTTAAGCAACTCTCTTCTACATCGTCTGTACATACACTGTACCGTAGTCGGATACCATAAGGGAACAGCTTCGAGCGGTTTCGAAGTAAACAGGAACGAAATGAATTAAACAGGTTTCTTCCAGAGCACATTCCCCTAGGGATCATCCTGGGGGGTCGCACAGCTGCTTAAACTCAGGCTGATACCCCGGGACTACCATGGTCGACTGCTAGGCTCCGACAACAAATACTTCTAATAAAACAATTAATTTACATTATGACAGATTATTTGTAGTTCACTAGCTTTTCCCTGCGACCCGTTTCATCACCTTAGGGGATGAGATTTATGTAAATTCTACAGAGGTCGACGATGGGCGTCAATGGCCACTCGACACCAGGTGGGTTGCATACTTGTTTGTCGCTTTCATTACATATTAAAAATAACCAACAATACAACCATACATTCCGACCTCTCCCCCCTCCTATTCATCTTTAGTACAATCTCAATCGTCACGACGTAATTTTTTCACTTCATTCGAGATTATGTTTAGTCACTTTTAAAACCTTCATTCACTTATAATTTTGGTGACTGTTTCCTATCGTAGCGCAGCGGTCACCATCCCGGTCTGACTTGGAGAGGGTACGGGATTCGATCCCGATTAGCCAGATATCTAAATGACGATTTATGTGTCTAAATGTTTATGTGCCCGCTTTTTTGTGTCCATTACACCCACGACACAGGGAATCTTAGTCTGGGATTGAGCGTGTAGAATGGTTTAATTATTTATCTCAAAGGGCTTGATAGTGTTCTCACACAACTACACAATCTCTTTTTGACATTAGCCCAACAGTGGGATATCGCACTGCTGGGCTAATGCTTCTCCCCGCAATATGGGGAGACCTGGAACAACTCCATCACGCTGCTCCAAATTGGATTGATCGACATACGGGATCAGCAGCTAAATCGTGTTCATGATACCCGGAACCGCCGGTATTAACGTCGTTCCAAATATACCGGGGTTTGCGTACCCCTGGGCCGGTTATAACCCATGACGCCCCCGTCGTCGCTGACCCCACGTCACATGGCGCCCCCGGCGTCGAGGATCTCCCGTCACTTAGCGTCCCCTACATCAAAGACCCCACATCACAAAACACTACATCTCCATCTAAATTTTATATTAATTTAGTACAATTTCACCAGTCAGTTCCACAACCAAGATCACCTTGGTCGAGTTCAACCGACCGAGGCGACCTTGGTGTCAGGTATATACAAAATAAATAAATTCCAATGAGGCCGCCCGCCGCCCGCCCGCCCGCCCGCCGCCCGCCGGCCGGCCGGCCCAGCTGGAGCTCATGTTCCCAACTCTTGACATGTTTCCTTCCAAGTACTGCCTCATGTCCATATCCATGAACCTATAGGCAAAATGGATCTAGCACCTTTGCTCTTCTGCCGACGATACGTTACATATTTATGCAAATAAATTCATCCCCGTCTCCTTAAGGTGCATTGCTGGACGTAAGCCTACCCTGATCGACGCCACTCCGACCTGTCCTAAGCCTTTGTATCGAACGGTTTCCCGCTGTCTTCGAGTGATCAGACCACCTTGTTGGCGGGCGACCTTTACTTCTTTTGCCCAGACGTGGTCGCCACTCGAAAACATTTCTTCCCCAACTGTCATCGGACCTGCCGTCGATCGCCGCGGCCGGTCCATTGCCACTTCAGCTGACTCATTTTAAGAATTATATCGGCAAGTTTAGATCGTCTACTATCATCAATACGGACTCTGTCACAGAGCGAAATACCAAGCGCAGCTCTCTCCGCGCCGAGTGATTCTGAGCCTCCGGAATTCAACCGTCATTAACCTGCATCACATGCGCTTGGAGGGGTTAAAAACTGTTGCTGGGTCACAATGGGGAAAGATGGAAACAACCGGGCCACGGCATCTTTTTTTTAAACAACGCCACGCTAGGATACCTTGCGTTGTGGGTACCATGGACACCTACAAAGATAAGTACACAAACACCCAGACCAAGAACCGAAATCTAAATCATTTAAATGTCTACTTCGCCGGGTATTGAACCCGGGACCCTCAGTGATTGAGATTGAGAAAAATAACAATATATATCAGACCCCCAAAGCAGTTGAGGAGACATTGATGGCTGATGTACGATTTTCTAGTCCATGGCTTGACCTGCCGAAACCGAACCGGACGTGTCCGACTGGTGCGGTGATGGTATGGTGACCGCTGCCTCACGGGAGTCCTCAAATCGACTTTGGGCAACGCTGCCTTACAGCATGTGTCGCAGCGTTCCGGAAGTACCTGAAGTGGCAGTCCGCTGCGGCTTCACGCGAGCGCGGAGGCGGGCAGCGAGCTGTGCTTGGGCTTGGCCTTGTGCACGAACACCTTGATGCAGCCGCTGAAGTCCGCGCTCACCAACACGTGGCCCGTCTGCGAGGAGGCCACCATGCCCTCCGCCGGCTTCTGGGGAACGTCGTGTTCAAGGTGACTACCTCATGATAACAGTTTTATATGCTGTGTTCTGGCTTGAGGATGCGCTAGGGGAAGATGTTTAAACGAAGCGGCCCAACTCAGTCCTTAGGGGCAGCAACGCGTCTATGGCCGATTTCGGGTAAGACCTTAACCCAATTTCAAGTAAGTTACAGATAACCATGGGCGGCAGTCACCACTTACCATCAAGGAAACTGACTCTCTGTGTTTCCACGATAATACTATTCCCACATCCATATCTAACCAACAGATGGTAGAACCATAGTTTGTCCGGAGACGTACCACCGCCGCCCTCACAAGCCGCCGTGAAGCAATTCACATATATCACATGATTTAAAGACGACCATCTCAGTCCTCAGGAGTAGTAACGCATCTACGTGTGACCTCAGAGCGAACTTTGCTTTAGCTCCGTTTGAGGTTAGATGTGGATGTCCATGGGTTGCTGTTACCACTTAACATCAGGTGGCCTGCACGTTCTTTTGCGACTAATTAAAAATAAAAAATGTTCATCTCCCGACTCACCACTTCCTCCTTCTCGTCGGGGCTGCGGTACGCGAGCCGCTCCTCGCGCTCGGCGATCATGCGGATCATGTGGTCGGGGTTGGGCGCGAACACCGCGCAGGTGACCACCGCCGTGTGCGCCTTGATCCCCTCCCAGAAGTCGTTCCGGTCGCGGCGCACCGACGTGAACTTGGAGTAGTCGTGGCAGGTCTTCCATATGTATATGCACTGGTTCTCCGAGCCGCTCACTATGTACTTGCCGTCGTGCGAGAACGACGCCTTGATCTGGCTGGATACGTTCACGTACCTTGCGAGGGGAGGGCGCGGTGACAATATCGGTGCTACATTATTCGGTACGTTTTGCGATATGGTGTCTACTGAAAATTAGCAATACACACACACACACACACACGCGCGCGCACACACACACACACACACACACACGCACGCACGCGTACACATTCACGCGCGCCCGCACGTGCACACACACGCGCGCGCACACACACACACATTTCTCTAATTAATGCTGAGCCATGTAGGTAAATAAGTTAAATCGATTACATCGCACCATCTCTGGAATAAAATGCTCCAGGCCTGTAAGATGTTATTGTAAAGGGCAAAAGACACCGGGGCCCGATTCAACCGTGTATACATTGATCCGTACCCCTTGTACTTGCAGGAGAGGTTCAGGTCGCGCAGGTCGTACAGCCGGATGCGGCTGTCGTTGGACGTCACGAGGATCTTGTCGTCGCTGGGCATGGGCTCGATGCCGCTGATCTTCCGCCCGGTGGAGTTCTTGCCGCGCGTGGAGCGCACGTCGATCTGAGATTTTTTTGAATGTGAGAAAAGTAGCAAATGATAGTGCAGATGTTTTTTTAATATTTGAAGAGTAGCGAACAGGCGTGCTGGGTGAGGTGGCCGATATCACATTTCGCATAAAAATAAAGTACTTTAAAGGGACTGGTACAGTGTACCTTTATTATTTAACTGATATATTTTCTGTGTTTAAAGGGTAGCAAACGAACGTGCATGCCACCTGATCCTAAATGGTCATTGCAACCCATGGACACCGTCTAGCCTCAAGCAAAGCTGAAGTTCTGTTTGAGATTGCACGCAGACGCGTCCCGAGGACTCAGATTTCGCCTCGCTGTAAGTGTATCCGACGACCGCCCCGTTTCGACCGAAATTCAAAAATGACTTCATGACGGATCATGAGGGCGGCGGTGGTACCTCACCAGTTGAACTATAATTCTACCGCCTATTACCTGCGTGTGGTACTTGAGCTGGTCGGTGGTGTAGAAGATGCAGCGGCCGTCGTACGTGCCCACGACGGCAAATTTGCCGTTCTGGCAGAAGTTCGCGGCGGTTATTAGCTTCGTCTTGCCGTCCACTTCGTTCCACACTGCGACCTGCGGATTTAAATGAGTATAATTTAATTTCTAGCGCTGGGTGCTGGGCGCTGCCGGCTACCACACAGGTCTAACTTAGCGGTTACATTAATTGCAACACCGAGTTATATGCACGTTAGATAATTAAGCTAGTGCTTACGTTTAAAGAGTTTGTTCCCCTGTTACTTAAGAACAAAGATTATTATGTTATACGATTTCTAAATTCGAGCGGTACTTAAAAAAAAGAATATTCTAACTTTCAAACCAGTTTCGTGAAGATTTCACTATTCGAACCACCGTTTTACGAATTAATTATTATCGCATGATTTAAAGATGGAATAAAAATCATCATCACTATTGACTCGTTACTGACCTTCTTGTCGGGGATGTTCCAGAGCCGGAGCTTCCCGTCGAGGCTCCCGGAGAGGAAGTAGCGGTCGTCCCGGGGATGGAACACGATGGCCGTCACGAAGTCGATGTGCTGGAAACAGCACAGGCACTCCCCGCGAGAGATGTGCCATAGCCTGCGAGCAAACGAGCACGTCTGTAAGTGGCAGAATGGTTCCTCGCTCCACTGCGGCGGCACCACCGTCGCATCTAGTTCTGCTTTATAACACCAGTGTTAACACTGCTGTGTTCTGGTGGTATATATATGGTGGTGTATATTTTTGTTATTGTCTTCTGCTTATGGACGTGTCCTGTGCGGGAGGGAGGGCGGTGCACTTCATGTCTTGGCAAGATATATACCATCATACATGTTGGTCGCGGATTGTTGCGAAGTAGTTTTTTTATAACTTTAAAATTAGGTGGCCTGCAAGCTCGTTTAGTTTCCTTCAAATATAAAAAAAAAATGCAATCAAGCGGGCAGGCCTCCTGGTGTTAAATGGTCACTGCAACCCATGGGCACCTAGATCTGACCTCGAACAGGAATGAACTTTTATTTGAGGTATAAGACGTCCGCCTCGCTTGCAACTGCACCCGATAACCATAGCTTTTCAAGCGAAGCACAAGCAATTTTCTACCGCCTGTATGTGGCCTACCTTAAATATAATTCCAATTCATGGACGGCACTTTAAGCTTCCACCGTATCAGCGGATACCACGCTATGGACCAGCGACCCTCACCTGACCGTCTTATCCATGGAGCTGGAAAGAATGAAGTAGTTCTTGGACCAAGACACGTCGAGCAGGTCGGATGTGTGCCCGGAGTACACGCAGAAGGGCTTGGGGCAGAAGGGGGCAGCCGGGCCCGGGGGCGGCTGCTCCTCGGGGCTGGGGGGCGGCGCCGTCAGCGACGCAAGGGACTCCTGCGACGGCGTAGGGGACGACTTCTGCTCGGCGTTATACTTCGTTCTTAGATCCTGGAGAATTAAACTTTATATTTAATATTTATTTAATATAAATACGATTATTTCACAGATATCAAAATAATTATTCCAGACGTCACAGCGCCACGGCCACGGTGGCCCGGACCCCGGCCGCCGCACCGCGCGGTTCGACGCCACTCATTCGCACACGTGTCACGGCGGCACGCGTTGCATGTTAATACAGCATTCGTCAAGAAGGTAGTCGGAGTTTTCTTTTCATTTTGGGTTTGTCTATCGCAACTGGCGCCAGACGCCAACATAATAAATTCGTATAATATATCCCGCACTAGGACTTCCTGTCTCTTGTTCCTGTGGGTTCCATAGACACATACAAAGAGTACACAAACACATAGACCTAGAAAAGCGTTTACTCCACCTTTTATACCACATTTTTTTAAGTTGATCAAAAAAAGAATAAATAAATAGAACGGAACTTTAAATTCATTGTTTATATATCTGCCTTGTCGGGAATCGAACATTTATTTCCTTTTTTTTTATTTGCACAATGGCGCCATACGACGACAGACCCCCCGTGTGTAAAGATTTTCCTGTAACCCGCTTAATGTCTGACACGCAGACAGAATTCTTAAAATGAATGTATGTCAACGCTAATCCAATCCGACCTAACATACGGGAAGTTGAAGCAGCTATCCATAGCTGAACATCCATAGCTAACAGAAATATGTATTTTATATAAAATATATATATTACCATAGTTCTATACAATATGTATGTAAAATCAACAGTTAAATCTTAAAAGTCCAACAATAATATAATAACAAAATCCACTGCAGGAATTTACATAACATAATACAAAACATATAACCTAATCTCTTTAATGACAGGCAGAATTCTTAAAATGAATGAAATCTATCGTCTTCCAGTTAAATGACTATAATATACGGACATACAGACTGACAGGCCTAAATTACAAATGTTTCGTCTCCACCATTCGGTTGTGAAACTTTAAAACATATATCGTCGATGCGTCTCACCTGGAACATGTGGTGTGCGTCCCGGGTGACCCAGACGCGCAGCAGGCGGTCCTGCCCCGCCGTGGCCAGCAGCCGCCCGCACACGCTGAACTTGCAGCACCACACCGCGCCCGAGTGCCCCGACCCCATCTCCTGCCGCAACACATGACCACAAGACGATATAGGACAGCAGAAGTGGGAGCAAGGCGTAGTTCGCGTGCCCGATCGGGATTAATGTGTTATGCCAGTTTTGGCATACTCATAAAATTTGGTAATTATATTTTTTTATAAACTATATTAGGTATATGAACCTGAGTCCGCCGTGGCGCAATTCTTGTGTTTCCATCGAAGGCATGGTTGTCGGGTTCACTCTACAGTGAGGCCTCAGTCCACGTTAGCCCTCGGGAGTAATGACGCAGTTATGTACACTTCAGGTAGGACTTCAGTCCTATTTGAGATTAGACGTGGGTGTCTAGGGGCTGCAGAGACTAGTCGATAACCTGCAAGCTCATTTGCTGTTCTCCTAAAAAATATACTGATTCTGAACTTTCAGGTTCAGCAATGTCTCCTGAAGTTATTCATCCGTTATCGCCTCGCTTCTAAATGTACCCGAGTACAACGCTTCTCCAACCGAAACACAAGAATTGCTTCACAGCGGATTGGAAGGGCAGCGGTGGTACCTCCCCAATCAAAACCTACACTTTGACTGGGGAGGTACCAGCGTAAGTGGTAGAACTATTTTATCACTTACGAAACCACCTATCAAATTTCAAAAATCAAATTATTTTTTGAACACATCTTGTATAAGAATACAGCTGCTCACCTGTACATATCGAACACACCCATCGAAGTCGTACGGCCCCTTGTGGGAGTTCGAGGCCTTGAGTTTAATGTTGTGCTCGCCTCGGACGTCGTCCGCGATGTCCGCCACGTCCTCCTTGTGCCTCGCGTGCGACACCTCTTGCGCGAGCGACTTCGCCGCGTCCACCGTTTTCTTGACCGTGGTGCCGAAGAAGCGCTTCAGTCTGAGAAGGAAGTGTTTGATTATACTGTTAGACTTGGACAGCCGTGGAAATGAGAAGTTCTTTTTTATGTTAGGAGAGCAGCGAACGAGCGTGGCGCCCACCTGGTGTTCAGTTAATGTTAAGGTAATGGTGCGTTAACGTTAGTTATTGTAAGTTACGTAAATGTTAAATTAATTATTATTATAAGTGGTCATTTCAGCTCATGGACACCCATCTAACCTCGAACGGGACTGACGTGGTCGTACGTAGATGGGTCAGTACTCCTGAGGACTGAGATGATCGGTTCTTAGGTAAGTGTATCTGGCCACCTCACTCTCCGACCGAAACCATGAAGCGCACGGTAGATTATGCGGGCGAAGGTGGTACCCCCCAGTCGAAATATGACACACAGTTCTACCACCTATTAATGATATATATAATATATATCTTTAGTATGCATTATAATGATATATCATGATGAGGTATGTGAGATGATATATAAATATATTATTATATACAAATAGGGCACTGCTGTTAATGAACAAAAAATCAAAACATGAAATTTCAAGGTATTAAATATTGTTACTTTTTCTTTAAAATATAGTCAAGCATTGCTATCAAATTAAAGCTAAAATAATACTAGGCACAATATAACAAGATAGGCTTGCGCCATGGGTTCGTTGATATAATATGGTAAGTTTAAAAATCTATAATGTCAAACCAGATTAAAATTTCGGCAAAACAACTCGATGTAATATTATTAACTCAAAATCAATCATCAAATCAAACACAAATGCACACGAAACAATATCGGAATGTTTCACATAAGAATGGTTTGTTAATCTGCGGGCGAAGCGGAAACAAAACTTCACGAAGCGTATATCACAACAGTTCGGTCGCGCCGCTTCACCTGACGTTGATGTTGTCTTGCGAGTGGGACTTCACTAGTTCGGCGTGCTTTAGTCTGGATCCACAAAATAATATTAGATTTACATGTGGCTTCAATCCTTCTATATCCCACTGCTGGGCTCGGGTATCTCCCCACAACTGGGGAAGGCCTAGAGCATACTTCGCCAATCGCTGCTCCAGTGCGAATTGGTGGAGATGCGGGTTAGTCACTAACCCCTGTCAAATATTTTCAAATCACCCAAAAGGCCATCGGCAAGGTTTAACGATTGCTATCTAATGATAACAACCAGGACCGACAGCTTTACGTGCCCTCCGAAGCACGGAAGCTTGGTGGACTGTGGCCTAACCGTAATTCTTTGAGGAGACCCGTGCTCAGCAGAGAGACATTAATGGATCGATGATGATATAGATAGAATCTCAATGTCTCAAAATTTAGTTTAGAACAAATCATAAATAGATTAGTACTTCAACACTGTTTATCTCATTTACGCAAAGTGTTTTTATAATTTAAATTAATAATCATGAAATGCTAATATATGGACTACTGCATCTTTTTCTGGAAATTATTGGAGTCTCTGATTAATAAATATAAACAAAATCATTATAAATACTTAAATACTTACATAAATCATTATAGAGACTGGTATAAAGTTAAAAATTCTTATTCGTAACATCTCCACTACATATCTCATGTTATTCTGGTACAAAACATTCGTTTAGAGCATTGAAATATTAGCATTTTGTACCGCCAATATAGTGCTCTATCTATCTATCTCTCTCTCTCTATATATATATATGTATATATGTGTGTGTGTATATATATATATATATATATATACATATATATATACATATATATTAATCTAAAGGCTAAACACTCGTAGCCCCATACTAGGATTCCGTGTCGTGGGTGCCACGGACGCATACAAACATAAGCACACAAACACAAATTCAGAACAGAAGTCTAAATTCATAATTTAGGGGTCTGCCTGGCCGGGAATCGAACCCGGAGCCCTCTACTTGGCAAACCGGTATAGTAGCCGCTGCGCCACGCGGGCCGTCAACCAAAGTAAAGTACTAATATAATATGCGAATACTCACAGCTGTGATATATTAATGACATTTTACACAAACTATAAAGTATACTCACTTTTCAGTCTTCCTCTTTATGCCCGTGGTCTGCCGGTCCGTGGCCTCCCGCTTGGTCTCCTTGGCCTCGTCCTCCGCGCCGCCCGTGCACACGCTTTCACTCTCCTCATCCGTTTCTCTGCAAATATATATAATCATATAATCCGTTCTTAATTATTTAATATAATATAATGACGTTAAATTATCTTGTTCTTTGCGAATAACAGTTAAGTATTACTTTGTAAATTAGTTAAGTTACATTATTAAAAAAATGAGTGACAACTTTCAATTTTTAATGACATTAGAATGTTTGTTTTTTATTTATTATTCAATTATAATATATAAAAAATATTTATTAAGCTAAAGCCGATCAAAGAACATAACAAGGGCAG
>DWKL01001680.1:0-14123 GCA_018249415.1 Phareas burnsi | reverse complement strand
AGAAGGGTTAGCCATAGTCCACCGTAGGCAAGTGTGGATATCAATCCACACTTGGATATCAATCCACACTTGGATATCAATCCACACTTGGCTAATATGGTGGGCTATCTCTAAGAAATCTGTCAAGACTTCACACACTTTTGAGAACTTTACAAAGAACTCTCAGATGTGTAGATTCCCGCATGATGTTTTCTTTTACCGTCAAAGCAAGTGATAATATCTAATACACACATAATTTCGAAAAATCTTAAGTGCGTGTGGGATTCGAACCCCGGACTCCCAGCGTGAGAGGCCTGAACCTTAACCACTAAGCTATCACTGCTTTTACATATTGAGTAGTGATACATGGTCAGCACGAGTTCGATTCGCACTTGGCTGGATAACCATTTCATCTCGGTTAATGAAACGTAACGGATAATATAATCTGCTCTTTACAAAGTGGATGTACGTAAAATTTCCATCAACCGCTTTTAATAATTAAATTAAATTAAATTTTATAATTAGAAATCACCACCAAATTGAAGTGGACTGTTAAAAGTGACAATACAAGTACCTAACTCTTTAATGAAGGGACAAAAAGATGAGAGATGCCATCGGCCGCGTTCGCAAATCGGATTACTGCCAACACTTTGGAAAGCACTACTGGCTACTCCGGTCAGTCATTCCAAAAGTAACTTTAACGCGAACGAATAAAGTGTATTTTTGTTGTTCAGTGTTCTTTGCGAATATATAATGGCCATTGGTGATACTTTAGGAAGCGTGCAATGGAATGCTTGCTAAAGCCTACAACGGAGTATTTGCTATATACAGTAATAAACGTCCGGTTGGAATTTGTGTTTGTGTGTAGTGTATATCAATGACGTTGGGCATCATTCTCTATAAACATGGATATACAGTCCCTATGTCGATACATATACAAAATACAAACAAACAAATACAACGCTACTACAAAAATACTAAATACTACGTTGATACAAAAAAATATGTATGGTTATTACTTGCAAGAATATTGCAATCTATCTATCAATATGTTACGTTAATGTTCCACAACTGGGCACGGGTCTACTCTCAGAATGAGAAGGGTTAGGAAAATTACACCACGCTGGCCAACTACAGATTGATAGAGTTTAAATACCTTCAAATATGTAACTTTCCTCACGATATTTTCCTTCGCCGTTAAATCAAATGATAATTAATTTCTAAAATGCACATAACTTTGAAAAATTAGAGGTGCGCATGGGATTCGAATGCTGGACACCCGGCGTGAGAGGCCGGAGTCTTAACCACTATACAATAATAGATTTATATCAAATTATCTATACATATATATTAATAGGTGGTAGAAATATAATTCGTCCGAAACAGTATCACAGCCGCTTTCTTAATCCGCCGTGAAGCAATTCCTAAGGTTCGGTTGGAAGGATGCGGTTACCGGGTACCCTTACAGCGAGACGACTTTCTTAGTCCTCAACAGTAGTAACTAGATGCGTACGTCTGCAAATAGGACTTTAGTCCCTTTTGAGCTTAGCTTTACGTGACTACACTGACCACTAAACATTAGATAGCCTAAACACTCGTCTAGTTTACCCCTTCTCTTACAGAAAAGCATAACACTATTGTCTGCCTAAAATTTATACATATAACCTATGTACTGTCATCTTATAAGTCCATATGCCTTTAAAAGTTGAAAAAAAATTAATTTACTTCTTTGAAGACGCGGTAGAAAAACATATGAACGTAAATAACATGCAGGCGAATACCGTCATACGAAAACAACAGATCCAATAATCTTTTATAGCGATTCACGTACAACTACACTTTTAAATCGCATGAAATTTCAGAGAAATAAGGGATTAGTTCCCGTAAAAACAGGAATCCATAAGAAACCCTTTTAGAATTCACAAATGCATGGAACTGACAGCTTCGGAAACGAAGTTAAACTCAATTTCACTGAGTACTTAAAATTACAGTTACCTTTTACACGGTCGCTAGAAGACCACAACGGCGGGAACTAGAAACATTTTTACTCCCTAATGCCACCTGGCGTGTTTGTCGTGGCTTCAACACTTTGCAGCTGAGCTCTGGTCCCTCCACATAATTGAGGGTACCTGGAGCATATTCCACCACACTACCCCATTATGGATTGACGGAGGAAGATGAAGGTTAGTGGCCAAAGTGTATCGGATATTTTAAACCGACGAACGGCTTCCGCAAACGTTCAAAATTCCTACGGTGGAACAAAAAACAAGCTTTGTGTACCAGCATACGATTCGAGGCGTTCCAACTTAGTTATCAGTAGCAAGACATCTATGGTCGACCTTAGGTAGGAATCCAATCACACTTGGGGTTAATTACAGATGTTCACGGACGGCAGTGACCACTTTTTATGTTCGAAGAGTAGCAAATAAGTACAGGCCACCTGATGTAAAGTAGACAGTGCAGCCCATGGACGCCTATATTTAACCTCTAACAAAACTGAAGTTCTGTCTGAGGTCGTACCTACATGCGTCACTACTCCTGAGCACTAAAATGGTCGCCTCGCTGTAAGTGTGACCGACAACCGCACCTCTCCAACCGAAACGCAAAAACTGCTTCACGGCGGATTATGAGGGCGACTGTAGTAGTTCCCCGGACGAACTATAGTTCTACCATCAGGTGGGCTGCATTGTCACTTGCTACGTCTATGTCATAAAAAATAATAATGATTGTAAACCAAGAACCTTACAAGCTTGGGTGAGTGAAATACAAAGAATGGCTGCAACCTTTTTTATGTCTATATGTATAATAATGAAATAAGTATAAAATATAATAATACTTGATTTGAAGAAGACAGCGGGAAGCCTTTGGATTCAAGTGGCACAGGACCGGCTGAAGGGGCGCAGATTAGGGGAGGCCTATGTTCAGCAGTGGGCCTCAAAAGGCTGAAGGAAAAAATAATACAAAGAATTTGTATTGTGTAATCTGTCAACACAACACGCGACTCACAATAGAGCTAACGAACTAGTAACATTAAATTATTAAAAGTAGTAATCGAGAACAATTATTTTCACCATATCGTAATTTAAGGGGATGTCAAATTACTGTGATCTGCGCCATCCCTTGGCGGGACTAATGACATATCACAGGGGTCGTGGCTCATTTTATTAAACTGCATTGCGTAGCCAAGCCCAACATAAGGAACTTGTACCACAACCGCGTATCTAGCAGAGCGATGAACTTTGAGCGAATCACAAATCTTTCAAGAAGTTTAATCATATAATTAAGCGAACGCTGTGTAAAGCGTATTTTGAAGTGAATAATTACGAAAACATTAAGAATATATGATCTGAAATATAGTAAAACTTTTATTTTATTTATGTTCGCAGAGTAGCAAACGAGCGTGCAAGCCGCTTGATGTAAAGTGGTCACTGCAGCCCACGGACACCTACAGTTAACCTCAAACAAAACTGAAGTGCTATCTGAGGTCGTACATAGATGCGTCACTGCTCCTGAGGACTAAGATAGTGGCCTCGCTGTAAGTGTGCCCGGCAACCGCACCTCTCTAACCGAGACACAAAAACTGCTTCACGGCGGATTATGAGGGCGGCGGAGGTACTTCCCCGGGTGAACTATAGTTCTACCACATTCAGACTTTATATAACTTATTGGTAAGTGGTAGAAATATTGTTCGTAGGAAATACCAGCGCCGCCCTCACAATCTACCGTGAAGCAATTCTTGAATTTCAGTTGGAGAAGTGAGGTTGTCGGGGACATTTACAGAGAAGTGACCATCGTAATCCTCAGCAGTGGTAGTGCATCTGTGTACGACTTCAGATAAAACTTCAGTCCTATTTAAGGTTAGATGTGGGTTACCATGGGCTGAAGTGACTACTTAATATCAGGTAGCATGCACGTCAGTTTGCTGCTCTTAAAAAATAAATTAATTCGAACGAGGCAGTAGGACCACCGAACTCATAATACACCGTGAAACAATTCAAGCGTTTCGATCGGAGAGGTATGTATTCTGGAGTTTCCTTCACCGTTTCTTCTCCTAAAACGTAACACCTTGAGAAATAATGGTAGCTTGTTTTCGTTAAAAAATAATTCAGCAAAAGAATATATTTTGAAAAAAAAAAATTGATTTCATTTCATTTGTACCGTTGTAATGTTTACTACGTCACACTATTACATCCGATCAGAATTTTATGCCAGTATCTTATGAGTGCAAGCAAGCCGGCTAGTTAGTCAAATAGGTATATTTAGAGTTGTATTAGAATATTGTATCAGGATAACAAGAACTCCTAGAAGTCGATACTATCCTAACCATTATTGTTGAAAGTAGAAAGAAACAATACAAAAAACAGGCTTTAACTATACTAAAAAGTTATACAGAGTGTTCAGCATGACTAACTACGTCTATAACATATATGTCAGCGCGATGACCATACCAATCAATTCGATCGGTCATCATTTGTTATTTCTCTCGCCAAGGATCGCCACGCAACACCGATAGCGATCGATCTCCATTATTACGGTACGTGGCGAGGCGCGTGCTTTGGTTGTATACCTGACTAGACACCAGAGGGCCCCGAAACAGAAACAGGCCAAAGTCGCTACAGCTTGACGCATACAAGCCACTGCACTGACCCGATTGCATTTTATGTTAATTTTTCCATTTTTTATTAGAAGTTTTAAAACGCGAATTTTTGTACACGTAACGTATTTTATAATAGGTAGGAATGTTTTGATTTTAACGTGATATATGACGAAAATAGCCGCCAATAGTGTGCAGCAAGAACACATAAAATTAACAATAAAAATATACAAAAAGTAGTTACGTATGAACCACGCGCGAAGAAAACAACGAATGTATCGGAGTCGCTTTCAAAAGAAATAAAAAAGACAGTGAATGAATTAGAGTTGCTCAATCGTTTTTCTTTTGAAAAAAACGCCATAAAAATTCCATGGAACACCCGTAGCGTGGAAATCAAACAGCATTGTGATTCCAATGAGGGTAATCACACCCCTCTGTGATGCATTTACATTTATATGAAGAAATCTCTTGGGCGTAGGACGCCTATATGGATTTTGAACAGAACGCATTAGAAAATACTATTACGTGTAATGGATGAATTGTATTTGTAAATGTGCGTTCTCCTGCGTGACACTTAACTACAATCCGATCATTAACTTCGATTTGATAGATTGGTTTAGTGATGTCCGAATTGCAATATATCGATAACTTCTACTAATATACTTAACAGGTGACCGAGTTAAAGTTAATCTAGGAAGGTTCCACCGCCGCTCTTACAATATGCCGTGAAGCAGTACTTGTCTTTCGGTTGGATAGCAATGGCTGCCGGATATACTTACGATGATGGTAGGACTATAGTTTATCCGGGGAAGTACCACCATCGCCCTTGTAATCCGCCCTGGAATAGTTTTTGTGTTTCGGTTAGAGAGGTACTGTTGTCGGGCACACTTATAGCGGGGCGACCATCTCAGTTGGGAGTAATAACGCTTACGCACACGACCTTAGAGGGTCAGTCCTCTTTGAGGTTTGATGTAGATGTCCATGGCTACAGTGACTACTTAACATCAGGTGGATTGCACGCTCGTTTGCTATTCTGATCTAATTAAAAAAAACGTCGATTTATCGACATAATTATGCTGTAATTTGCATCAGCTTTCATGAAATTAATTAAAAAAAAAAAAATACATCTTCTTGTATAATTGTAGGTTCATAAATGTAATCTCGTTACGCATTACAAGTTGTAATGATTACGTTACAATTAGAATACATTTGTAATATCTATGCCATTTTATTTTCAAGTAACTACCTATGCTTTCATATAATTACACTCTTTATAGAATTGAGCAATTACTTAAAATCTATAACCAATTTCAAGTAAAATAGAAGAACCTGACATTTCATAGAGTTGCTAACCCTGAGAACTAACTAAAATAGTCCACCATTTTCTTTTATACCAGAACACAGTAGCGCGAACACTGTCTTTATAAAGCAGAAGTAGATGTTATGGACTGCAATCTACGAGCTTTACTTTCCGATATAACATTATAGTAAAACACATAAGTATCGAGTAATCCTTGAAACTAGCTAGGCAATTATAACCACGAGCGTCATTACGTCACGACACAGGCCAGTCAAACGGAATAACTTGACGGTACGCCATCTGGGAATCGTCAGAAACGTCACTTCGGCTTAATACGTCCGCAAGATTTGAACGTCAAGTCGATGTAGATTATGTCCTATATACCGTCTAAGTCATTTTCTATATGAAAGGTTGGTTTAGTGAAGCTCACCTAACCTAACTGAATTTGCAAGATAGCGATTACTGAACCGATCTTTTATCGATACGTTAGTGATCTCATATCTATTCGCTTTCATCAAATCGCCTTATCCAAAACCAGCTGATGCCTGTAACTTCGGTCGTATGAATAAGAAACATAGGCCACACCAACCACCCGCATCCGCGTCTCTGGTCTCATTTCGCATACATTTTGCCTAAGCTTTGCATGCTAATTTCTCAGCTCATAAGAATCGTATGGTGATGTTACATAACCTAAAATTTTTTCGTCAATAAATAACCATTGTAATTCAAGAAGATTTTTTCAAATTCTGGTAGTTCCAGAGATTAACGCGGTCAAACGAACAAACTCTTCAGGTAAATTAAATTGATATATATGGTCACTTCGTCTCGACTGTTTTGTTTGTTATATGTTGCTATCGCAAGAGTGCCTGAGATTTGAATTCCGGACCGCAGCTTGAGATGTCAAAATTCATACGCCATGACACAGTGTCTTTATTTCTTTCTGAAGATACTCATGGCGCGGCAATAACCATACTGGTTCGATTTCCGACCAGACAGACAGACGTCTAAATAAAGAATTTAGATTTATGATCTGAGTGTGGTTGTTCGTGTGCTCGTCTCTACATGTCATGGAACCCACGAGAGTGGGGTTTGAGTTTAGAAAGGATTATTTGTTTTTTTTTTTATTTATAATAAGATTAAAATCACAAAGCAAATATTGCTGTAGTTAAAAAATGGTATGTTTATATTATTCCTTTACGTTACAACACTTAACCATCCGTTTCGAAGCGATCACTATTTTCACCTTTCTTGCTATGGGATTCGGACCAGAATCGAGTGTCCTGATCAAATTTGCAGGTACGTGTAATAAAGTCGGTGATTTGCATACATTAACCGCTAGTAGCCGCTTAGAAAATTTGCCGAAATTACACTAAATATTCATGAGCTACATTATATCGGTTACATGTTTTTTCAACACGCGAGACTCGAAATTACTTTTGTTATCTAGATTATATCCGATATCGACAGAGGTATAAAGTAACCAATAACCATTTGTGACGGAAATTACATTTTTTTTTTAGTTTGCAGAGAAGCAAACGAGCGAGGAAGCCACATTATGTTAAGTGGTCCCTGCAGCCCAAGCACAGCCACTATGAATCTCGAGACTGAAATCATATCTGAGGTCGTACATAAATACGTCACTACTGCTGTTCTTAAGACCGTTACATGCTAAAACCACTTTTCAAGTTATGACCAAAAAAGGGAGTAATTCTTAATAAATAGACTTCATATGCAAGAGTTTGAGGTGTCAAAAATAGATCTAATAGAGCACTTCTAAATTGTGAAACTTTTAATTCGTATCTTGTTTGTAAAAGCTCAAAATATCTAAATTGGCTAGATGTTGGATAGGCGAATTTTAGCTTAAGGACGGCAGACTACTCTTGCAAGTGTTTCCGATAACCGCTTCCCTCCGGCCGAAACCCAGGAATTGTTTCACGGCGGATTATGACGGCTGCGGTGGTACCTCCCCAATCGAACTATAGTTCTACCACCTTGTGAATCCTATACATTGACTTGACATTAAGATGTCAAACGGTAAGAGGGTATCTTAATGAGTATTGGGAGTGGTTGGCTATAATTATGAATACCCACGTTCAGTGTGGTGACAATTATTTCTTCGTTAGTACAAAAGTATCAATCCGTGGCAATTCGGTACAATCTTCTTATAGTCTTGCCAGAGTTTTACCTACGTCCACTTGAGGTTAACATGTGTAACATCATCAAACATAAGTGTAACGGTCGTGCTTCTTGAGACGAATATGTGTTCTAACATAATTTAAATTCTTTTAAAAAAGGGTAAATAAAAAAAGAACCAAAAAAATATCCCATTCATTTAATGTGAAATAAGAGTATTTCAAAATCGTTAAATGCAAAACATTGCTAGTGTCACTTCCAGATTTTCATTCAGGGTATTATAAAAAGAAATACAAAATTAAGCACTGAATGATAAGTGTACTGAACACAAATTTCACACGTAGTTATTTAAAGCAAATCCAACTTTATTACCCCGCAAGAGAGCCCACACATGTAGCACATATAACTCTGTTCGAACAACAATAGTACAGTCGAAAGGACAAAGCGTTCGGTACACAAAGAGATGACCTTTGTCTTCACGGGCTAATGGAGTTTTTGTACGCGAAAATTATGCGCAGGTCGTATGTGGCATTAGCATGGCTGACTTACATGGGATATTAAAAAAATACTGCCATGATTTCAAAGCCGGTTGATGTTCTCACGATAAGCGAATAAACATTTAGGCGATTGTTTGAAGTCTACTATTTTATCTAACTATTTAGTCAACCGAGATTTGCTCTGCACGTTTTATCGTGTGGTCACGCAGATTTCGTATAAACCCACTTAAACCGCGACCTAGCCACGCTAATAATCGCTAGTGCCATCTATCGTATATTCACTAGTATAATTCGTAAATAGTACCATCAGTTGGTACTAAATCATACTTGTACCTCAATATTCTATGTTTTGGTCCATCTGCGTTAAAATGCGAAATAATATATATTATTTAGTTAATGTTTCAAAATAAAACATAAAAATACAAAATTTCCTCCAAATCGTTAGAGAAAAGAACAGGAAGCGTACATCTAAACATCAATTTTTGTTTTAAGACTTTAAACTATATGTAGCATTAAAATAAATTTAGGATAAAACGGGAATTTACTTAAGTTTTTATATCCGCCTATCACATCTAATAAAACTTAATCTTTTTAGTCACAGACTTCGTTTTCTATTGAAATATCGAAGGTATATTTTAATTTACTAATTTCATAGTAGGAGTATTAAATACTTTGGACTTATTAAATAATTTACTTAATTTATAACTTCTTCACCCATTCCGGCTGTAACATCGCCGATAATATGACGAGACCTTTAAGCGATATAAAAAAAACATTATTTATGTTTCCACTGGTCGACATATGCTTACATTTATGATGGACGTATAAAAGAGCCAATATGTTCGGGTCTCATCTGTTCCACAATCATTTGAATGCCCATTGTCTGCGACTGTACTGGATTGCTGAGCTTTTGTCATTTTTCAGTCCAATAAATTATTTGAAGTTCAAAAGAATTTTATTTTCCATTGGTTTTAATATAAAAGTACTGTTATTATGAAGTTGTTTGTTTAGTGATATTTGCGGTGGCCACGCGGGGGACGTGTGTTCATTGTATCCTTTCTTATAAGCAGTTATTACTTTGTACCTTTAATATAACAGGTTTTAATTATTAATCCTTGTCAGAAGATTTTGAACGGCTGTAAGTTACTGGTAATCGGGTTAATTAGTAACTCCTACCTCAACCAACCCATACTAGACGAACGGGACGGGGCGGAGTATACTCCTGGGATCCTCTCAGTTAACGGGAAGATTTGTCCACAGCAGTTATTTTTACACTCGAGAATTGGACCTAAACATTTATACAAATAGACTGATATGTGACAGTTTATATACATCGCGAGATTTGAATGTACCCAAATATAGAACCTACACAGAAGTGATATCTTGCACCATAGAGCAGACACGTCTACATTTCCAAAATGTCCCATTCCGCTCCACAAGCGTTTCACTAAACACCTAATATTCCTCCTGTAGTGCCACGCAAATTATTCACCACATAAACCACATTTTAATTGAAATTCAATGGAAAATGCGTTCCATTCCGACTGAATCCACTCCTATATAAATCACTGTTTCATGTAACAATTTAACGCAAAATAAACCTTAATATGACAGTGACAGAGATCCGAACGATTTGCAATCGCAAATAACAATGTCGTTGAATGATACGTCTTAACAAATGAATTATTTATTCAGACGAGGAATTAACATATCAAGAGAGAACAGTCACATGGATGTGCGAAGAAATTGAACAGTCTTGGAGGAGATGTCGATGTAAAAATAAAAGAATTTTAAGAAGTATGAAATTGTTATACGCAGTCAAGTTTAACGAGATAAAAACAAATTAATAAACAAAATAAAACATACCTATTGAAAGTTTTAAAACTTGCTACAAAATCATAACTGATTTAAAACAAGTGTCGGATTGATTTTATCAAACAATTGACAATTGTACAAAGTTTTCTTATGAACTATTCCATTCTAAAGCTGCGCGCACACTCCATGTCGGACGAGCGGTGTTAATCCGGTTCTCTTAGGCGCGGTTTGTCTAAATTGAAATTTGGTGTTGCCTGACGTACGCTCATTCCTAATACAGTAACGGGCCTTGTATCGTACAATGCCACTGTGTCACCAACACGCCAAATACCTTCACGCAAAATTCAACCTTATAAAACGAACGTAAAGTTTGAATTTGAAAGTGTCCTAATCGCCGTAATATCACGTCGTCGGTGGCACACTGTATGCGTTTAAACGCTGGGTTGCTTCATTACGCCCCACAATGGGATTTCATTCCTGTTCCTTTTTTATGTGTTATTTATTTCGTCTTGTCTTCCGTATTTCAACACCCACGTGAGATGACGGCGGTGCCCGGGTTTTATGTGCAATTTTGTTTAATGTTCAACTGGATGAATGAATAAGTAAATGGCGAACGTTTTATGCTCTGCATTTTGGGTGTTAAAATCCGTGCTTTGCGTTACTTTTCAAAGCTAAACCGTTTTCATTGCCCGTTACGATAATGTTATATCATTATGACAGACCGACTTTGGGCCATGGATTTCGATAAATACGAAACATAGCAAACGTTTGTTCATTTCAACCGATACTAAGTCCCTCGTCGTTGTATTTAAATTTTAAGATAAGACAGAAATATTTAAATGACATTTTCCAACTTAGTCCCCGCGTAACGACGCTTAAGTGATTTAATACCAATGTGAGTACAAGTCAAAGTACAAACGAAACAACAAAAATCACTTAACAATAAGAGGACTACACACACATTTGTATCTACTATTACATAGAAAAATCCGTCTGCTACGTACCTTGATATAAAAATACAACAGAACCCACGAGTCTAATATCATTACATTTTAAATATGTCCAAATAACTTGACGGCTTTTCACGTCCGTCAATACATCCGGCACATGGATTCTGCATAACTCAATGAAGATCAATTGAGCTGTAACTCGATATTCGCATAATGAGATGTCGATCCGGTTACGAAAATGTTTTATCATGTTTCGGTAATACATTGATCTCTCACTTCTTCTCGTGTTGTATCTTTATGTCTGCGAGAGAAGGAGCGTTAGGTTTTTCGGTTGAATGTATGTATATCTATTTCTTTGACAGGGGATGTAGCCCAAACGGATTGATGGATGTTAATATATAAAGTGTTGTCAGATTCGTCTAGGTAGCGCGAGTGATACTGGGTACATAAAAAAATCAGAATGCGTCAAAAATAAAAACGGCGTCTTTAATTTGTTTTTTCCGCGCGACATTTGCAACTTAATCGGGTTTTTGTCTCTAATTTAATTATTATTGGTATTGTGTAGATTGTGAATCGATAATCATTTTTATTTACAATATTATTGTCCACCTTTTTTATGTAATGGAAATGGTAGACGAGCATGAAACCCACTTGATTTAAGTAGTCACTACCGGCCTTGGAAATTTGTAATCCAGTCTAAATAGAACAGGAGACCTACATAAAGTCAATCACACATGCGTTACTACCCCCAAGGACTAAGATAAAATACCTCGAAAAAGTAAATCTACATTTCCCCACTTCAACTTATAATACAGCAACGTTTAACACCCTTGTCGTAGGGCAGAAATAGATGTGTATATGGTACCGCCGCAGGCAAACGCCATTGGGTTCTATGACATATCGTAGTGATTACCATCTGATGTTGAGTGTTCACTGATGCCCATGGACATTCAAAACTATCTCCAAATAATAAAGATTAGGTATATTATTTAAAGTCGATCACGGATATGTTAAGTTAGATTAATTGTAATAAAAATAACTTATACTTATTAGGTCAGTTATAATACAAGTACCTCATGCATGAGGGGTGAGAAGAGGTGGTAGAACTATAGTTCGTCCGGGGAAGTACCACCGCTGCCCGCCCGCCGTGAAACAGTTTTGTGTTTCGGTTGGAGAGGTGCGATTGCCGAACACACTTACAGCGAGGTGACCATCATAGTCCTCAGGGGTAGTGACGCATCTATGTACGACCTCAGAACTTCAGTTTTGTTTGAGGTTAAATGGAGGTGTCCATGGGCTGCAGTGACCACTTTACATAAGGTGGCCTGCACGCTCGTTCGCTACTCTTCGAACATAAAAAAAATGCATGAGTACCACACATGACAAAAGATCGTGTACATATTTGGGACAACTGAATGGTCGATATCCAGGTAATCGTCCAAAGGAATAAATAAGTAACTCGTGCAAACCTGTGCGCGTAACTCGAATAAGGGTGTGCGATTGTACTATTATACAGCCTACACTCTAATACAGATTGTAATTTTATTATTATACAATGCAAATCGTCAGTGCCGGGGTAGCGGACGCAGCATCCATACTAAAATGATGAATGCGAATGTAACTCTTGTCTGTTTGTTAAGTTTTCACATCTGAACCATATTCACCAAAGTTGGCAACTAGGAAAATCCTTATAACTCAAAAGTTTAAATGTAATTCCGTGTAATACTAGGTCAAAATTAACGTGTATTCACTGCATATGGTATTGACGATTCGCGTGGCGCAGCGGTTACGATACCCGATGCGAACACGCAGACGGTTCCGGATTCGATTCTCGCCCAGAAAGACGTCTGAATCATGAACTATACTTGTCTTGATATACTTGTCTTTGTATGTATTCATGGCACCCACTACACAGAGAATCCTAGTGTGGTACTATGAGAGTAGAACTTATTTATTAATATTAGAAGACTTTCTACACCTTTGCAAACATTGCTGAGAACTGTCAGGTATTTGAAATTCCTCACGATGTTTTCCTTTACCGTTTAAGCAAGTGATAATGCTAAATTATTAATACGCACATAACTTTGAAAAATCAGAGTTGCGTGCGTGCGTGATTCCAACTCCGAATTCTCAGCGTAAGAGGCCGGAATCTTTCCACTAAGGTATCATTATTTTTTTCAGTTTGAAGAGTAAGGAACGAGCGTGAGGGTAATGTCAAATGGTCACTCCAAGCCATTGACACCCACATCGGTACGTAGATGCGTCACTATACCCGAGGACTAAGACTGTCTCGCTTGTAAATATTCCCGATAACCACACCCTTGGGCGGATGGTATCTTCGCGGACAGACCTCCTAACGCCTATAAAATCTACGGAATCTTAAAAAATATTCCCTTCCGCGCAGATATTAATTTCGGAAGAAATGTGGCATACCTGAAAATGTAAGTTATCATTAAATTAAAATAATGCGAAAGCGGAGAATACGAATGAACATATTAAGTTTAATCTCGAATATGACAAGTGTACGGAACAGCGACATGACCGACATCTCATTATGCGTACAAGCCTCGTTACAACTGAAACGATCTTTATTGAGTTATACCGCGTCCGCTCGCCTCCATGGATAGCATGCGCTGTATAATTATAACACTAGGTAGAACTATAGTTCGACCGGGAACGTAACACTCTCATAATTAAATTAATTATTGTGAATTTTATTTGTTTTATTTTTATTGTTCTTTGATATGATTTTCGAAATATTTGACTACAGTTAATCTATTATATTGACTAATTCTTTGACATATTATGAAATTTATTGCTTTGGTATTTAAATAATTTTGACATTGCATTGTAAT